>OVAF01000206.1:0-56290 GCA_900406245.1 Odontarrhena argentea | reverse complement strand
TTTATATATATATATATATATATATATATATATATATATATATATATATATATATAGTTAAATACCGTTTTAAAAACCGCAAAAAAATAACACCGGTCGGAGGTCGTAGTCTGTATTGTCTAGTGCCTAAAGATTTAACTAGAGTAACACTGATTTATAAAAATTCTGACTTACATAAAAATATATAATATTATGCTATCTCTATATAGAAAAATCGTTCTACCACTAAATTGATGTGGAAAAACTCCAAGAATACACCTAATAAATACCATAAGCTCAGTACTTTAAGAATGAAGGACTACTTTGTTCACACTTCACAACATAACTTACAAATATTTTCCCCTCAAATTTACATATTTCAGTGGTTGTGAATGTGATAAAATAAAATGAAAAAGACCAAAGCTAAGAGAAGATTCGGTATCTTTGCCTTTTCTTCCCCACAATTCTCTAAACCAACGTCACTCTCTCTCACTCTTTAATTCATTTCCCCCAAAATTATCCCAACCAATGGTGATCCACTAATTTATTTATTTTGCTAAATTACACCATCATATTTTTTCTTGTATATCTACATCACAAACAGTTCACTTATTTCTCTTGTCAACCACAAACAGTACATATAAAACCAGCCAAATTTCCAATAATTCAGTTCCCCTTACAAAAAAAAAGATTCCTTATATAAATAACATCAAATGGATCTTTGAATTACATTACTTTATGTACAAGTATTAACAAGTCCTAAAGGCTTCTGTTTTTGTGAGTTTAAAAGCATCTTGAACTAAATGTAACTTTTCTTCCACATATATAAACTTAAATAACCCCCTCTTTTATGTTAAGTTATGGACACTATCAAATACCTGAAATTTTAGGATATCAAGATCCAAGTTGGATCTCGGAAATATATATGGATATTCAAATCGTGAAAAATGATAAAATTAATTATATTAATATTGTAAATTAACAAAATAGTAAAAAATAAATAAAAATATTATATAACACTATAATGCTAAGAAAGTACCATAATGTATTGAAACTGATTTTAAGAATATAATAAAACATATACATCATGGACATCATTAGAAATAATTCAATTCTATATATTTGCTGATGATGAATGATTGATAAATTTTATGCATATATTTGAATAAAAGTATATATAAAAGTACCTGTTATAAATCTCGAATATTTTAATCTTAAGTCGAATTATTCGGATTTAGACATTCTAAAATATTCTGTTTTTTGGATCGGGGTGAAACGAATTTCAGTTATTTGGCCCAACCACTCATAACATATTACAAAGAAAATATTATTAAGGCTCCTCACAAAGAACAATGTAACATGAAAAATCAAAATGTTTTTTTTTTGTTTGTTTTTGTTTTTTCGACTAGAGACGTGAAGGATTTTGTTTCTCATCAGATTTAGGTGGCTGATAAGAACTCTACAATGCATTATTTAGACACCTAAACTTCAAAATTATCGAAATAAAGTTTTGATGACGATATAAGCCTAGAGATTTCTCGAAAAATTGTTACCTTTTAAAAAAAAAAAGAAACAAGTAAGAAGAAGATATAAAGACTTTGATGTGAATGGGAGAGATATGTAACAAAAGGCTTAATAATAATGTATCCCACATTTCGTGTTGGTTGTTAATTCCATATCCTATCTTCTTAACACAACACCAACAACGACAAAAATTTAAAGTTGTATATACCAAAGTGCTTTTTCCTACACAAAGAAACATTGCTTAGTGGAAACATGTGATGGCCTCAACCTCTTTCCCACCTTAAATGTTGAACAACAAAAGATGTAATCTCCAAATTACTGTTTTTGAAAACAACCCTTTATTCTCAAAATTCTTCCAAAGACAACAAAAGTAATTACAACTTTGTTTCCTAATGCTTACCACTTTGATCCACTCATGAAAAGATTTTGGGTGGTTTCTGTTTGTGAGACTATTGTCACATGATGTAATGACTTCTGAAAGTCAACAGCTACTATTTTCCATCTTGGACAGAGAACCAATGAGGATAGTGATCTTGAGGTTGTATCTGAGACGAGACTATTTTCAATATCACACAAAGTTCTTATTCCTGTACAACATTATGCATATTGTTGGAAACGTGCTTGACTAAACAATTCTCTGAATGTTGCAAGATACGAAGAGAGTGAGAACTGACCTCAACTTGTTGAAATGGAGATCCTTTTTTTCAGATAGACTTTGCTTCATTCTTCAATGAATAGATCATGTAGTGCATGGTATCATTATCCAGCTGCAGAAACAGACGAAGCAAAGAAAATTTATATGGGCCAGGAAGAAAATATGACAGACATATTTGGCTCAAGTCTACACGGGGCAGAGCAGATAAATGTTAACATGACAGTTCCAAGCCTAGGTTCATCAAATTTCAAGGAGTTCGAACCGATTCAACAAGGGATCAACCAACGTTCTAAGATGTAAGATACAGGAGAAACTGAGAACTGACCACAACTTGTGGTTGATTTAATATTCCTTTTTCAGATGAAGAACTCATTCATTTAATATCTATCTCAGATTAGGTAGTACAAAATTTGATCGTCCAGCTGCAAAAAAAAAAAGGATCAAAAGCAAAAATATACCATATGAGCCACAAGGCCAGAAAGGAATCATATATATGAAGAAGTTTAGCTTAATTACCAACATTTTCTGGTGAAAAGCAGACAAATGAGTATCTCATACAGGCATACGTTCATCAAGCTTGAGTGATTGGAAGTTTTTTCCGTTTGTTGCATTTCCCCGCTCTCAGTCCAGCATGTTCTCTGTCTCGAACTTGGCTTGTTGTTTTGTTTAATCATTGTTTTTCACACTCAAAATTGAGTATTCAACGGTCAGTCCAACTAGAACCTGTATTCTTTTGTACATGCTTCTCTCTCATCAATTTTCTTATAAGCGCCGAGTTTTCCCAATCTCCAGAGGTTGCAAATATGGCAGAAAGCTGCACATAAGCAACTGAGTTCTCAGGTTCCAACTCTATAATCTTCTCAGCAACTTTCTTTCCCATGGCTTTGTATCCATTTGCTACACATCCTCTAAGAACAGATGACAAAATGCGTGCATCCGCATTAAAAGACATCTCTTCTACAAGATCTATGGCTTCTTCCAAATAACCAGCACGAGCCAAAAGGTCGACAATACATGAAACGTGTTCTTTATCTGGGACCAAACCATTTTCCAATTTCATTGCCTCAAACAATTTCCTTCCCTCTTCCACTAAACCACAGTAATTACACGCTGTTAGAACACCCGTAAAGGTGATTCGAGTGGGTCTTATACCAGCAACATTCATTTTTTGGAACAACTCAATCGCTTCCAATCCATGACCATTCATAGCATAACCAGATATCATTGAGTTCCATGGTATTTCATCTGATTTTACTATTGTGTCAAACACTCTCCTTCCATGTTCAACGGATCCGCACTTGCAGTAGAGATCAATGAGAGAGGATGATACTACTTGATCAGAGTCGAGACCAACAATGATTGCCCTTGCAAAAACCTGCTCACCGAGTTCGAGAGAAGAAATGCTTGCACACACACTAATAACACTAGAGAGGCTAAACTTATCGATTGGCAAATCCATCTTGTGCATTTGACGGAAATACTGTAAAGTTTCACCTGGACAACCATTTTGACTAAATCCTACAGTCATTGAGTTCCAAGAAATCAAACTTTTATTTTCGATTCTCTCAAATACTCGTTTTGCATCCTCTATTCTTCCACAGCTAAAATATACTTTGATCATACAGTTTAGTAAAATTGTGTCATAGGTTTTGACCGCACTGAAAAGTTTGCAAGCTTCCACCGGGCTTCCACACATCGAGTACATGTCAAGCAATGTGCTAACTACAACAATGTCATCAACCAACCCAATTTTATAAGCATGACCGTGCATTTGTTTACCAGTCTCTACAGTACCCAAACCGCTGCAAGCATTTACAACAGCTGCCAGAGTACGAGAATCTTCCCGAGCTTCAAACCTCATCTCACTGAAAAGAACCAATGCCTGCATTTCCATATTGTTGGCAACATAACCCGAAATCATAGAGTTCCACAAAAAGACACATCTGTTACTTTTCCTATCAAAAATTCTTCTGGACTCATCAACTCTCCCACAACTCGCATACCCTGTAATCAAAGCAGACAGAGAATGGTCATCAGGTTCCCCACTCTGCTCCACCAAATTACTAGCCATTCTCAAATCACCACACTTTGCATACAAATTAACCAAAGAACTATTCATCACCGAGTCATACTCAACACCGCTAACCAAAACCCGACAATGTACCTGCTTCCCACATCCCAAAGCTTCCAACTTTGCACAAACCCCAACAACAGTAGTCAACGTAACCACATCATCACCTAACTTAAACTCCTTAAACAACCTCAAAGCCTCCTTAGCATACCCATTTAAACTATACCCATGAAGCAAAGAATTAAAAGTCACAACATCTTTCTCAGGCATTGCATCAAACAACCTCCTAGCAACACTCACCTCACCATCTTTAGCAAACCCGGAAACAACAACGTTCCAAGAGTACCCATCTCGTTTCGGCATCGTATCAAACAACTTCAAAGACCTATCTTTATCCCCAGATTTCATGTACCCTTCAATCATAGTGTTCCACGAGAAACAGTTTCTCTCAGGCATTTCGTCGAACACTTTCTGCGCAATTCCCATTTTACCACTTCTTGTGTATATTTGCAGAAGATGGTTAGCGATAGTGACAATGGAACCAATATAACACTTCTTGAGGAAAAATCCATGAGTTTGTTTCCATAGAAGGTCGCGATTTGTGTTGTTACTGCATGATTGAAGAAGACGTACGTAATATTTTCGACAATCTACTTCCATGGCTTCGACTTGGAGTAATAATAAAATAAAATAATTTATTTATTCACACATACGACGATCAAAAACGATGTCGTATTCGAATTTAAATTAACGGGCTTATTCTGGGCTGATTCAAATAAATGGTTTGTTTAAATTCCATATTGGGCTTTATGGTTTTTTACTATAGCCAGCATTTTTGTTTTTCGTAACAATGTGGGTAACTCTTTTCTTTTAAATGCTTGACTAGATTTTGATCCGCCGTATATGTGAGATTAGAAAACTCGGTAAATAGATTTGTTTATATAAACATTTATAACTATATAAGAAAAATATATACATTTAGAAATTTATTTTTATACGAGCCAAATCAATCATATTAATCATCTATTGTATACATTCAAATAAATTAACATAATTTTTGAAGATGTTATGATTTAAAAAGTAAAATATAAATTATTGAATAAAAGAGGGATAATTTATTGAAGAATACTAGAAGTCTAAAAGTTATTCGCAAGTTTTGATCCATAATCTATTTATTAACAAATATTTATATAATTTTTTGTTACATGTAATTGTAATTATTTTAAAACTAACTCGGATTGTTACAACATATTTTATGGTTTTTTTTTTTGTGTAAAAATACACTATATGCACATATTAACAATAAAATGTACATATTAACAATTAAAGGTTAACAGTTGTCTATCTTCGTTCAAATAAAACTAATAAAATAGTAATTTTATTTTATTTTTTACTATTTTTACATGTATTCCATGAACTATTTTCCGTTTTTTATCTTTTGTAATTTGACCACCATCGTGGAAATATTTACTTTTAAAAAGTTAGTTACATGTTCTTTAAATTGTTCCCTGCATAACATATCAAAAACTTTACATTCATTTCTCTCATTTTTTTCATTAATCAATATATGAAATATTAATGCAAACAAAGACAATTTTTGGTTTATTAATTTCATTATCTAAACCTAATTATTATCCCACTAAAATGTAGTGATGGATGTGTACTATTTTTTCACGTCTTGAAAACATAATTGAAATAAGTTTTACTTTCAAACCATATTACGAAAATTTCTCTCACAATTTTTAAAAAGTAATTGTGCTATATACCTTTTGTTAAAAGGGTTGAACTAAAATATATGAAATATCATTAGTCTATCAAACTCAATTTTTAGAATCAAGTGTTTATTATGTATAAACACTATATAGCTTAATTTTTTTCGTCAACATTATTTTATTATTCATACATACATACATACGTAATATTGATATTTTTATTGTCTATTTAAAGCATGAAAGAATTTTTTAAAAAATTGACAAATTTATTGTTTAAGTTTTGAATGGTAACATATAAAAATTAATTATGATAAGATTCATGATTGATAGAGAAGATGAATGAACTCTCTTGAATTTCATTTGTTGTATCTCGTTTTTGTTATCTTCCTCCTTATTAATCTTGTTTTATTCGTTTTTAGTGTGATCACTTCTTCACATATATGTTTCTTTCTTTCTTTCTTCTTTCTTCTTTCTTCTTTCTTCATCATTTTTCAATTTCCGGATCTAAACAAGCAAACAAAAAAAGTTGTAATAATTTATGATTATGTTCAGTTTGTAATTTGAAATCGATTGAACTAATTTTACCTATAAGATTTAAAAAATAAAATAAAATACCAATTATATGAGAAATCCATTATATATTTTTCCCTAAACCTGTCTATTAAGAGTGTCCGTTACGTTAATTCTAGAAGCAAAACAAATTTGTAGAAGAAAAGTGCAATGGTCTAGAAGAAATGTAGTTGTTAAGTGGTGATAAAAAATATTGGATGGAAAATCGAAGGAAACCCCTGAAAACTGCAAAATGTTTGGTGACTTATGAGACAGTACTCATTATTACTCAATTTTATAAGCTTTTAACATCTTTTTGGTATCGGTGATGATACGATGGCACTAAAAAAATAAAAAATAATGATGGTTTGTATAGTCTATTAATTCTATGACGTATATGTTTAGTCTTCTAATCTCATTAATAAATTTAATAGTGAAAATAGAAAAGTCTAACATGAAAAAAATGATTGAATATGAATATTTATAGAAGTTTTTTTTGAAACAATTATAGAAGCTTGTAAACGTTTTACGTAATTGAATGCGTAATGTACTTCAATGTGTTGATTTTGTCTTATTCCGAGTAAAAATAATGAACCAACCATCAAGATAGTGAACGTTGCGACAAGACAGATACACGAGGACAGGTGGGCAAAATTTGTAACGAGATTTTAACTGATTATTTATACTATTGTTGGTTTACACGTGGTTGTCGCTTATTTTTTTTTTAGTATTCCACAATCGTTGACAAAATATATGTATGTAGGGTTATATATAGACACTAGTATGTATCATGAGTTAAGTAAATTATAAATAAAATAGAAATACTTAGTCATTTGATTTAATTAATATCTACTACTTCATAGACCATCTTCAATCCAAACTTTATAACTTTATGTATATGAAATTTGCAAAAAATTATATTTGAAGTTTTGAGTGAGTTTCACTCCAATGATAAAACTTCAAATCGAACTTCAAATATTTTTTAGATTATATACTATAGTTTTTAACATCAAACAAAATTAACTAAAATTATTTTTTAATAAATAACATTAAGCATACGTGAAAGAAAGCCATTACAAGAAAAAAAAAACTTCATTAAAAAAAAGATTATAACCATTATTAATTATTAGTTCTTAAATCATTACATAATAATAATACTAATAGTGCATCAAATTGCTACGGACAATTTGGTGATTTTGGAGCTTCGAGACCAAAATTAACGGACTATTAATATAGTTGTAGTATTTTAGCTTGTCACAAAAAAAATTGAGATTTTAATTTTAAAAAAAATATTAGCTAATATATTTATAAATGGGTTCCTGTTTAACCATTAAATTTCATATGGTATAAGATTTTAAATGCATGCCCATTTCATTCAATCTCCACCAATTTGATCGAAAATGGATTTGATCCACAACTTGTTCTGACAATGTAATCCACCAACAAACTGGTCATGTATTACAACTGTATATAGTTTGGTAATTTGAATTCATATGATGATATAATAACAAACACTAGCACAAATTGCTAGATTACAAATCATGATTAAAAAAAATATATATACTTTCAAAAAAACATTTAAACATTTCAGTGATTCTATGTCAACAATATGACACATAACTCTTAACGTGATAGGATTGATGAGAGCCATCTCATTTCACCAAACACTAGAATTAGAAAATCATTATTACTAATTTTAATAGAAATAGTTTTTTTTTTTATAAAAAAGAAAAAATTATTAATCAAATCTTCTTTTAAAAGTTATTTAATTAAAATCATAATTCAAAAAAAATAAACCAAACATGCACTAGTTTATATACATTGACTAAGTCTTTACACGGGAGTGGCTAGCGGGGGAGTCCTAACATTTTAAGAAACCACGATTCCACTCTATGGAATTGAAAGCAACTAATGGAAAAAACATATCTTTCTCCATAATAGATACGTTGAAGAATTAGAAAAGACAAAACCCAATAGACACGTTTATAGCTTTAGTATGCACATCAAAAGACCTAAAGACTAATAAGATTTGGAGTATGAAAGACGCATTAAACGCATCTATATTTCCATAATGGTAAAAAAAAAAAAAAAAAGAGCATTCCAATTCAATGATTCATTCTATTCTATTACGGCCTTATACCGATCACAATAACCATACTTATTGCAAAAAGCAAAATGTTGAATTTTATATGTTGTTAACTAAAAAATTCATTGACAATAAAATGGATTGATCCATTCTATTTTCCTTTTTTTTTTCAATATGTTTGTACATTCTTCCAAATGATATTTTTCTAATATATCTCAAACCGAATCTCATTATTCCAAAACAGACGATAAAATTTTATATGGATTATTCACAGACCTATAGTCAAATTGTAGTAGAGTCAATGTGGTAGGAAGATGAGAATACACATGAGGACATTGACGAGAGAGGAAGATGAGAATACACATGAGGACATTGACGAGAGATGGTAAAAGTCTAGAAGACAAGGAAAGCACGAGGCTGAGAGGGGTTATAATGATGTGAGATATTTTTTTCATTATATAATTAGTGATTTATATATTTAATTAACTAAAATCGAATCTACTTACCAAATTGTTAGGACAGTGGTTCTAAAAAAATCAACTAGTAATGGTTCAGATTTGGAGTGATATAAAATGATAATCTAAAAGCTTAAAAATAACATTTTCTTGCTTAGTTTTTTTCCATTCCACTACGGTTTTTGAGTCGGCGAGACAATTAAAAAACTTCATCGCGTTAGTGGTTAACAAGTAGGGACGAGTAATTAAGCTCCAAAATTAATGATATTATACGACTAATGATTTTGTTCAGAAAGAACAATAAAAGTATTATCATGTATAAGTTGAGACGTAGAGAGTCTTAATAATTTTAAACTAATTGATGGCTTAGATTATCTTCCCCGCACGCTTTGTTTGTTAATAATACCAGCCTATCATTATATTGAACTCAAAAGCACAATAACAATCTAAACTATAAATCTAATTCTTTTATCGTTTAGTGCATACATTTAAAACCCTTTTTTTTTAAAATATTAACTTTTAATTTATCATTTTATTATAATGATCATCTCAATGAAAAAAAATAAATCTAATTCCGACCCAGGAATTTATATTTCATAAAAAAAAAAATTATTTTACAATCAATTCAACCACAAACAATTCTACTAGCCAAACAAAAATTCCTGATTACAAAACCATATCTATTTTCATTATGTTAGAGAATTCTTATAAATATATCTTTAATAATATGTATAATTTCGCATTTCTAGAAATCAAACTCCCTATACAATATAAAAATATTTATAAATTGTTAATCAATCACCTAAATAATGAATGTTTCATTACTAAACCATACTAAAACCTCCTTGACGTATAAGTCATTTTCTCCGGAACAAATATATATAAATTTTTAAAATTACTTTTCACATTTTTCTATATTTAATAAAAAGTAGAAAGAAAAAAAAAGAAGAAATAATTCTAGGCTAGGAAAACAATAACTTATTACTTTCTAATGATGTTCCAAATTAACATCATTAAAGAAATGTTATAAATGTTAGATTAAGAAGGGCGTGTATAACGGGACTTGTCTATGAAGTTGTGAACAAGACTCTTCATCTTCTTCTCCAAATTCCTTAAAAACTCCATTTTTTTTCTCCAAAGTAAACGATCACAATGTTTGATCCATCGTCAAAATCCTTCAATACCCATTTGAATTTCCCCAAAACTTTCGATGATCATCCAGATTCCGGAATCTGTTCTCCTCCTCTATGGAAGAGAACAAGTCCACCCAAAACTCTCTCTCCAGTTTCAAAAGCTCAAGTCATCGCTCGAGGTCAGAGAGAGCTTATGGAGATGGTTAGTAACATGCCCGAGTCGTGTTACGAGCTTTCGATGAAAGATCTCGTTGAGGTTAAAACAGAGGAGGAGGAGGAAGAGGAAGAAGGTGATCGCAAGGTGTTCGATGAAGTGCCTCAGAGGAAGAGTAAAGTCGTGAGGAAGACGAAAAGTGATAAATGGGTTGATAAAAGTGTGAATAGTAATAATGGGTTTCTTTTGAAAATGGTGTTTCCTGTGAGTTTAGGTGGTGGTAATAAGAAGAAGATGAAGAAGAGAGATGAGGATGATGCTTCTGTTACAAGTAAAGGGTTTCCGGTTTGTTCTCCGAGACGTTCTGTGTCCGATTTGTCGATGAAACAACGGGAGGTTAAAGATTGGTGGAAGGATGGGTTTTCGGAATCGGGGAGGAGTGCTCAGAGAGGTGTTTCCAGGATTAATAGTGGAAGCTCAAAGAGTAGTGGTGGTAGTAGTAGCAGAAGTAATAGTGATCGGAGCCGAAGCAGCTTAAGGTATATTGTTCACTCATTGAATTAGATTGCATATGATCTAGCTATTGGATTAAGAATCTGTAGGAGGTAATGTGCATAGAGTTCTTGGATTTGCTTTATGTGAAGTTTGGTCTAGTTATTGAATTTGCTTTTTGGGAGGTTTGGTCATCTTGAATGTTTATCTTTCTAGAGCTAGAGTTTTAGTTTCTTCGGTTTGGACTAAGTGGGAGATTTTGAAGTTAATATGGTCATGGAAAGTGTCAATATAGTTGTGTTGATTGCACAGGATTTCGGCTTTTTGTTCAAAAGTTATGAGTGATGTTTGTTGTGTGTACTTTTTATGATGAAGCTCTACTATAGATTGATTACAAGGTTCATGCATAACCACAACAATCTCTTGTGGCATACAGGGATGAGAGCAATGGATGCTTATCTTTCCTCTGGAATGTACATCTACGAGATCGAAACGAAAAGTTTCTTTAATTGTTGTTATACTCTTCTTTGGCTAAAGAAGACATATCGGTTCTCCTATAACTCGAGGTGGATTTAGTGCGGTTTATGTATAAATCCATGGATGACTAAAGACGAACGCAGAGGACATAAGCATCTTATTCAATATGCTACAAACAAACATTCTATCTCTTTTTGGTTTCTTATTCTTGTGATTCTTCTATATCTTTGAGATTTTTTGTTTGTAAGTATATGTAATGTGTATCTATAGAGTTGATGATGGATCATTATATGTAGATAGATATTTTCAGCTTTTGCTAATGTATACCAATGTTCATTGATGAATATATAAAAAAAAAGTTTATGTTATTTATCTGTGGCTAATACTAATCACTTAATCAGTGTCAATTATCTTTGCCTTTGCTTCAAGTTCAAGAAGAGTGAAATCTGTTTTTGTTCTTGTTATGGTAACTGGTAAGGTTCATGAATGATTAAGTTTGGTAAGTCGTTGGTCCAATCGCGTTTACCGATTTTTGTTTATTATTGCGTTTACCAAAAACGCGGTTTTGGTGTCTTTAGCGTTTTAGACTCGTCGAAAAGACAAAGTCAACGACGGAACCTGTAGGGAAAGCGACGCCGTTTTAAATTCGCCGTGAATAGACCGGTGAGATTTAATTAGGACCCAAATATACATGATATTTTAATTTATGAACATGACGAAGAAAATGATTAACTTGTGATAGGGGGCGGCAAAAAGTTGTGACATGGCATAAACACATTTTTTTCTCTAAATTAAAATATATTTTTTTTGGGTTTTTTTATAGGTAATCTAGCGTGTCATTCGATTCTTGTAAAATAAATATATTTTGAAACTATTCACTTATTTAGTTGTAAAAACTTGATGGACACAACTTTCTTGGTGAGCTTGTTTATCTTTAGAATTAGCCGATGGTTAGACTAAAGATTAGTAAAAAAACCTGACTTTATATCAAAATTTTAAAATATTATACCGTATAAAAAAAACAATAAATGATAAAATATTTCTATTATATTAAAAGTCGAACATGACTGCATTTTAATAACATAAATTATGATAAAAAACTAAATTTGGGTTTTTTTTTAGCTGAAAATAGTTTAACTTTAAATACTTTTACCAAAAATCAAAGAATTTTTTTTTTGTTTGGTATATCTATTTTTTTAAAACCAGTGGGACTGAATTAATATGGATTTGGTGGAATTATATTTTTAACCTAAACTCTAATTTAATCCAAATTTTCTTACAAATAATATTATTCACAAAACATTTTCGAACAAAAATTGATGACAAAAGTATTTATATTATAATAAATATCTGTAAAATATTATTCACATATGTACATTTGGAACAAAAAAAAGGTATTTATTCTTCTTTTTTTCTTTTTTTTTTTCAAAATTATTGACCAAAGTATTTATATATTGTAATAAAAGTCCGACGGTGACTTTGTCTTAATATCACCGACTGTGACATTAGTCACAGTACCTAAAAAGGTTAAAAAAATGAAAACCCAAAACACAAGTTTGCAACTTTTTGCATCTAAAGAAGAAGACGAAGTCGCAGTTGATTCTTCTAATCGGCGAAAACCTGACCTTGACTCCATCTGAATAATCCTTACCGTGTTTTGTACTACAAAGATTTCAACTTTTCTCCAAAAACCCTTCTTTCAGATTCTTACAAAATCTTCCCTTGTTTGCTCTTTGGTTCTTTAAGTCTGTAAAAAAACAGGTAAAGATTCAAACTTTATCCTTTTTGGCTGTTCGAATCTGAAATTTCTTGCTCGTTACTGTGTAATCTTTGACTCTGTTTGAGAATTGGGTTTTAGCAATTTGATTTTGGTTGTTATAGCTTGTGGACTAAAAGAGGTTTTTGATCTGTGGTTTATAGGAAAGTTTGGAACTTTGAGGGATTTGATTTGGTTAATTAAGATGGCAAATGAAGCAGCTGCATGTGCAGAGAGAGCTACAAATGATAAGTTGATTGGTCCAGATTGGGCTATTAACATTGAATTGTGTGATATCATCAACATGGAACCTAGGTGAGTTCTTTGAGTTTTGAATTTTGTGGGTGTTTCAGTTTCTTTTGTGTTAATAGTTTGACATTGTTTTATTGATGGCATTAGTCAAGCAAAAGAAGCAGTGAAGGTGCTTAAGAAGCGGTTGGGAAGTAAAAACTCTAAAGTCCAGATTCTTGCACTTTATGTGAGTACTTTGTTTTCTTTATTCTTGGATTGGTTTAGTGTATGTGTTGAGCTTATTGTTCGGGTGTTTTGGTGTAGGCATTGGAAACGTTAAGTAAGAATTGTGGCGAGAATGTGTACCAGCTTATCGTTGATCGTGATGTATTGACTGATATGGTCAAGATAGTGAAGAAAAAGGTTTATCTTTCTGCTATACATGTATCTAATATCTCAATTCTTGATTCTATCTTTGGAAAGTTTGTTTACCTTGTAAGTTTACGAACGTAATTTATGCAGCCGGACCTGAGTGTGAGGGAAAAGATACTGAGTTTGCTCGACACATGGCAAGAAGCTTTTGGTGGACGTGGAGGTCAATACCCACAATACTACAATGCGTATAATGACCTCAGGGTATGTTAGCGTGAGATGGGTCTTTTTATTCTTAAGTATGAAAATTTGTTTTGGAATAAGTTTTGACTAATGCTTTACCTTTTGATAACATTAGTCTTTTGGAATTGAGTTTCCACCTCGAACGGAAAGCAGTATATCCTTTTTTACTCCACCTCAGACTCAACCCGTTGCTCAGGATGAAGATGCTGCTATTCAGGCGTCGCTGGAAGGAGATGATGCTTCTAGCCTCAGGTACTATTTTCTAGTAGATCATGTTCTTTGTCTTGTAATGATGGAATGTCGTATTTGTTGACATTTTAAGTTTTTTTTTAAGCCTGGAAGAGATTCAAAGCGCTGAGGGATCAGTTGATCTTTTGATGGACATGTTGGGAGCACTTGATCCCAAGAATCCCGAGGTAAGAATTTGCTTACTGTATTGCATGTATGTAAGGCATTGCTGGCTGCTGGATTTCGTTGTAATAATGGATCTGCATGTTCTGGATGTTGTTACAGGGTGTGAAAGAAGAACTTATAGTTGACTTAGTTGAGCAGTGTCGTACTTATCAAAGACGTGTAATGACTCTTGTGAACACTACAACGTAAGGATCTGTCCTTTTCTTCCTTCAATCCCTGCTGTTTTCTCTCATTTGATGGGATTTACTAAACGGTGAAAGTCGATTTTTTACTTTATTTTCCAGAGACGAGGAACTTCTGTGTCAGGGATTGGCATTAAACGATAATTTGCAGCGTGTTCTTCAGTGTCACGATGATATTGCAGAGGTTGGCTCTGTTCCTTCGAATGGAATCAATAGTACAGCTCCTCCTCCAGTTCAGCCAGTCAACATCAATCATGATGATGACGATGACGAATCAGATGATGATTTCGGTCAGCTGTCTCACAGGTAAATATATTCCTATTTGGAAAGATATGTTCTCGTGACATTTTGGAACCGCACTTTAAACTTTTGAATTTAATTTCTACAAGGTCCAAAAGAGATTTCAGCCCGATCCTTCCTCCACCACCACCACCACCACCTATGATGAGACCGGAACATGGTAGTGATTCAGGTATGGTGGATTTCCTTAGTGGTGAAATCTATAAACCTCAAGGGTCCTCACAGGGAGTAAAGTCTCCTTCTCCTGCTGCTGCTGCTTCGTCTTCTCCTGTTTTTGATGATCCAGTTCCACGAAGAAAATCTCCCGAGCTACTGCCTCCTCCGGCGCCATGGGATGCCGAGTTAATCAGGAATCTTCCACCTCCGCCTTCAAGGCACAACCAGAGGCAACAGTTCTTTGAGCATCATCACTCGAGTAGCGGCTCCGATTCCTCTAACGAGGGTCTTGTAGGACAGACCCGAAACCTCTCTATGACTAGTGAACCGAAGAAAGAAGAGAAAGCAGCAGAGGATATGCTTTTCAAAGACCTGGTTGAGTTTGCCAAAACCAGATCCTCCAAATCCAACAATAGGTCACTTTGAGTCTCTTGCTTGTATAACAAGTACTATTCTTTAGCAAATCTTCATATTCTATATATATATCCTCAGTGGCATTGTATGATGAGAGTGTACCTTATTGCCATATACATATTTGTGTGAGAAAAGATTGGCCAACACTTAATTAATAGTACAGAAATTAGCAGCTTCCCTTGTTTATAGGAATTGAATTTTCAATTTTCTTTAGGAACCATTGGTTACAAATTTCCTATTTAAAGAACTTAAACAATACATGTATATATATATATAAAAAGAGGTAAATGAAGACTGAGTAAATTTATTTCGTTTTAAACAGGAATCTTGAGTTCCTGAGTATAGCTATTAATAATTCAATAAAAATGAAGATCATTTCAAAGACATTCATTGTTGCCATGACAATATTGGCATTATTTCTATCCCCAATCCAATGCGCACGCGGTGGAGGTGGAGGTACAGGTGCAGGTGGAGGTGGAGTTTTAGGTGGCCGTAGCTTTGTTGGTTCGGGGACACCAGTCTTGCCTGGAGGAGGCCTGAGTGCACCAGCGGAAGGCGTTACCAGGAAGTACAAGGGTGGGCTAGAAAAAGTCCCTGTAGAGCCTCCTCCCGAACCTACCACTAACGGCTATAAGGGTGGGAAGACATTCTGGGTTGAGAATGGAGGGGGCCTTACTCCAGCTTTCGTTGCCATTCCTGGTTTTAAATATTAGTAATAATACTGATCTCTAAACCAAAAAAAAAATAAAAAAATAGTTAAACTCTGTTACATGGTTTTTAACTTACAATTTGTTTTGCTTTTGTTTTGGTAGTCCCGACCCTACTAAACCCGCACCGATACCATTGCCAACAGGCAAGCCAGGCGACCCACCAGTCGTCATACCACCACTACAACAACAAAAATGCGGAAGAGGACCTTGCATCAATAAGTATATATATGGAGGCGTCGGGGGCCCCAAACAAGCCTCTTTACCATGTTGTGCGAAATTTAAACTGGCAACGCATTGTTTGTGTAAATACATTCAATCCGAGAATACTAAACAAAGCGATGCTGCTTATGCTATATTCAAAGGTTGTCGTATTCCTGGACCCGACTGTCCAAAACCGTCGTCGAAATTGTACAGACATAATTAAACAAAGGCAACATAGCAAACATATTTCGAAATGATGTACAAAAATGTATGTGAATATTGTAATACTAATGCTCTTTTAGAATGAAACTATATACTAGTACCGGATATATGCGCATCATTCTATTGTTCTAGCCTCTCGCAGTTTACTCGGAAAATGATGTGTAGTTTCGTATACATTATGCAAAATTTGTATACACAGTAATTAATTTTATTGACTCCACTTCTTCTCATGTGTGATCACTTCATGAGTACATTTATTATAAGAATGATCAATGAGTATACAATTAATAAAGTAGATAAATCAAACTTTCATTCAGATTCTTCAGTTCTAGTGATCAGAGAACGAGCAATATATGATCTCTTGAATCTCTATATCTTTCAGAAAACCTTGGAACTCTTAACATTTCCTCTTCAAGAAACCAAAATGTGTACCATATGGTCAAATAAAATTGAATTAGAGCATTCTTGATAGTCCCTTTTTTTTTTTTTTTTTAATTGGACAAAGTCCCTTCTTAATAACAATTAATTCCCATTTACCATGTTTTCATGTTTTGTATGTACCATAGATTGTAATTTTAGTATTCAAACAAACTAAAGAAAACATAGACTCTTTATATAGATTAAGTAAATTTATCTTGTTTTTATCAGAATCTTGACCATCTACTACAATGAAGATCATTCCATTAAAGCTTATTGTCTTCAGTTTTATGAGACAACAAATAGAAATTAGCAGCCTCCTTTATTTATAGGAATCAATTCCCACTTTTTGTAGGAACCATTGATTACAATTTTCCTATTTAAAGATCTTAAACAAAAAAAATATCCAGTGACTAAATTTCCTTTTGTTTTAAACAGGAATCTTGAATTCCTGACTAGCTATCTATATTATCAATAAACATGAAGATCTCTTCATTGATCTTCATTGCCGTCATCATACATTTGGCATTATTTCCAGCTCCAATCCAATGCCGACGAGGTGGAGGTAGCCGCGGAGGTGGAGGTAGCCGCGGAAGTGGAGGTAGCCGTGTAGGTGGCTTTGTTGGTTCAGGATCACCCAAGTTTACGAGTAAGGACACCGGAGTCCCTAATGCGTTCCTCCGAGCCCCTCCCGGTTTTGTTATCATTCCTCCCTTAAAGTAATGGCACAAAATAACAATTTTGTAAAACATATTGAGTAAGTTAAAATTTGTTACATGCATGATTTCTAACATATAAATTAAAATTTGTTTTCTGTAGCCCCGGGCCCGGTCTTACTAATCCCGCAAAGGTACCATCGCCAAAAGCCGCCGTACCACAAGGCCAGCAACAATCAAAATGCGGAAGAGGACCTTGCACCAATAAGTATATATATGGAGGTGATGGGGGGCCGATACAAGTCTCCTTACCATGTTGCGAGAAATTTCGAGTGGCACTAACATGTTTGTGTAAATACATGCAGTCCTCGGATCCTAAACAAAGCAACTCTGCTTATGCTGTACTTAAAAGTTGTCTTATTCCTACCCCCAAGTGTACACCAAAGTCGAAATTATTTAGATATGATTAGAGAGAAAAAAAAAACATAGCAAATATGTTTTGAAATAATGTAATATTAGCATAGTAAATCATTTTTGCATGTACATGTACATATGAATATGTAATGCTATTGCTTTGCGCTATGAACATTTTTCTCTTGTTCTAGTTTTTCACAATTTACTCGAAAAATAATGTGTAGTTTCGTATACATTATTCGAAATTAGTATACACAGTAATGTGTTGACTCCACTTCTTCTCATGTGTGATTACTTCATGAGTACATTAATTTACAAGAATGATCAATGAGTAATGCAATTAATAAACTAAGTAAAATCAAATTAACTTTCGTTCAGATTCAGGTCTAGTGATCCGAAAATGAGCAATTCAGGATCTCTTGAATCTCTTTATCATTGATAAAACTTTGAAACTCTAACATATCCTCTTCAAGAAACTGACCAAGACATTCTTCATCTTCAATCTTCTTGGTACCTTGCTCGGACCTTGTAGTATTATCAATGCTCGAATCAGGGCTTTGACCGTTCAAGTAATTAGCGAAAACCGCAGCCAAATCAATCTCCGGACAAGAATTATTGCGGTCATCATGACGATTATCCGATATTTGATTCTCCTTCTTACCAATCCTTTTGGTACTACTACTTCTCTGTCTTCTTCTCCGGCTTCTCTTTCCACAGCCTCCACCAGGCGGAATGTCGCGTAGAGATCCGCCTTTAGTCCAGTAACGTCGACAGTTTCTACAGTAGTACCTAGGCTGAGTCGAGCTATAGTTGTTGTAATAACAAAACTTTGTGTTTGAAGATTCACAACGAGGACACGAAGGAGCAATTTCGTGCCCGTAACAAAGTTTGATCTCTTCCGGCAATTGGAACATTGCTTGTTTGATGAAGATGGTCACTCTCAAGAGAAACTTTGATCTCTTCTATATATATACACATATGCCTCTGTGTAGGTGTGAACTTAGAATCACATTGGTGTGTGTGTGTGAGAGCCATTTATTCAATTCCTTCTTCTTCAAGTTACATGATTAGTTTCCTTAGATCCATTGCATCTTCTCTTAACTTGTAACGCAAGAAACTGGTGAATTTATAAAATAAATTAATTTTAGTATAAGGTCCACAATCACTTTGATTTGTCACTTGGACTGATCGAGTCGTATACAATATTGCAGATCTCAACGCGTTACGTTGGCACATTATAAACCTTATGAAAGGCCTATTTTATTGGCACACCTCTAATTTGGAATGGATACAGTTAGTTTAACGTTGTAACATCGAGAATAATTTTCCAAAATACCATATTCTTAATCTGACACGAAATATGTAAGGTTAAGTGTTTTTACACAAGTAATGTATATAAGTGTTTAGTGACGTATTAGTGCATAGTGAAGCATTATAATAAGTATTAATGTTTTCAATTTCTCTTTTAATTGTTAGAATTACTTTTTTTGCAATTTTGACTCTTTTTTTTATGGGGAAATTGCTTAAAATAGGTCAAAATTTGATTTGAAATGCAATAATAGACTCAAAATTGAACACTAAGCAAAAATAGACTTTTTGTGGGTGAAATATCAGTTTTAGCCTTGCTGAACAAACAAAAAACCGAATGTGTAATTGACGATATTAACCCCGAGAAGTCTGAAACAAATACCGACGTCACCTCAGTAGACGTTATTAGAAGTCTACTTATTAAACATTGCTTAAATTTAAATTAAAAATTTTATAAAAAATATTTTGGTGAAATAAAAATATACATAACCAAAAAATAGTCTCTTTTCATCTTTATAAAATAAAATTTCATGCAAATTAATGATTCTAAGATGATTTAGGCTGAAAACCTCACTACAAAAAAAGAGGTGATTTAAATCACTTAAATTGTATCATTATATTAAGTGATATATGTTTAAATTACTTATTTACAAATGAAACAAAAATATATTGATTATCATCAATTGTAATAAGTGATGTTAGGTTAGCATCACTTAAATAAAACTGATACAATTTCTATCGGTTTGCATCACTTTAATAAAAATGATATTAAAATATAAATATACATCATTTACATAATTGATATATTTTTTTATTCTTGTTAGCATCACTTATATAAATGATACAAAATATACATCAATTAGATTAATGATGTATTTACATAAGGGAAACAAAAACACATATATCCCACATCGCTAACTTAAGAAAGAGAAGGATTTAAACAGATCTATATAAGTGGTAACAAATTTCTTAATAACGTTAATTGCAAGTGGACTTTTTAAAATGTCCAAAAACTTGTATATAAAATTAGTTATTGTTTTCAATAAATAACATGGCTATTATAAATGACATATATATTAAAATTGTAAACGAACATCGATTATGAATTTAACATCGATTATATACAAATGATAGTAATATTTTATATTAGTTACGGTATATTATTCTTTTTCACATCATTTATATTAATTGATACAAACATTTGAATCATGTACACAAACTGATACAAAACTTAACATCATTTATTGCAACGGACACAAATGTATATCAATTATAACAAACGATACAAATATTTACATCAATTGTTTTAAAAGTGATACAACATGTTTGCATCATACAAATTTGAACCACTTCTATAAATGATGTAAATTTCTTTTGTATCATTTATAAGTGATTTAAACATTAAAAATAGATGATACAAATCTAATATTTTTTTGTAGTGCCTATTTAGACTTAAATGAATGAAAAATAGAGACTTCTTCTGAAGTCTATAGAAGATTTTTTCTGAAGTCTGAAATTCAAAATCATCAACAGGCGGGAACTAAAATTATTATCAAAATAGGCGGGAATGAAAAACTAACGCTAAACCGATGGAAACCGGTACAATTTTACAAAAATTGACTATACCTAACCAGAAAAGGTTCCTCATATATAAGGAGATAATTGATAGTAACCCTAATTATTTCTAAACCCCTCTCTCTCACGAGGGCGACTGTTTATCTTCTTCTTCATTCATTCTACTGCCTAAGCATCAAACAAGCGAATAAAAGGATGATTAAATGGTTCCGTTCTAGAGGTAACAACTGGGCCAAGGGCCTTTACACCGAAGGAGCTGAAATTGCGATTCCGTTCTCGATGTTGTTCGTAAGGAGCCGAGAGCTGTGACTGCCTTCAGGTAACCGTAGTTCCTCTGGATCTGTTCGCTTTCGTTTCTGGTGTACAAGACGTTGAAATGTGAGTTTTTCTCTATAGGGTTTCACGTTTGCCGTTCTTTGGGAGGAGGAACTGGATCTGCGGAGATTCTCAAGCTTATGAAGAAGGATATGTTGCGTTCCAAGGGAGTTAAGGTTTTGGTTTCTATGGATACTACAGAGTACAGAGTTGCAAATCCTTGCTGCTTCTGACAAAAGGTTTGTATTTTTTACTTTTGTATTTGATTTGTCTTTGGTTTTATTCTCTTTCTTGATTCATGTTGTTTTGTTTTAAGGAGGAACTTGATATTTTCACTGGAGAGGTTCAGGTTTGTCAAGTATTTGCACCTCAGTTTGTTTTTTTTTTAAATGGAAAAGGGTAAGATTAGCTTCTTACGTTTTCAAGTGTAGAGGCTAATACGTTACTTATGCAGATGATATCTTATATCAAATGTTTTATTTATTTTTTTCCGTGTGAGTGATGGGGTTTGTAATGTAACCTTAATGTTTCTATAGTTCTCTCTCAATAATCTTTTCTGATCCTCTTTTGATGAATTTATATTCTTTACGTTTAAGTAATGATGAGTTGCCACCACTTGTGTTCTTGTGTTTGCAGTAATGTTATAGACTTATATGGATATCTCTCGATAGTTGGTTAACAATAATGGACCGTTTCCTCAAGACTAGGAGATGAAAGAGCTGAGGAAAAAACTGAAATGAAGGAGAAAATGATAGAGCTGGTTGATATATACTATAGAGATGGCAACAAGGGTGAAAGACAATCGGAGTATTTGTAGATGCGACTGCTGGCAATCCAACTCCACAGTCTCAAATCCTTTGACTCGTATCTCTTCTTAAATACCTTTTCATTCCAACTCCACTGGCTGTTAGTTTTTGTTTGTCTTAGTTTTGATTTTAGCTTTTGTATAAAAATGATGTTGAGTGTAGTTTGTATTGCTTTGGTATACTTGTAAGAGACTTTGTCTCACAAATGAGTATATCATGACATTTTCTTTGCCATAAAAACATAGGTAAAACATTGTATAAAAGGATCTTAAGCTCCCCCAAAACTCATACCTATACTATATACATCAAAAAATGAAAATTTCAAAATTGAGTTTTTAATAATACAGACTTCTAGTGCATGCTTAATGTGAAGTCTGTATTTATAAGCTAACTAACTAAAAACACTAAACAATTCATTAAAGAGAATATACATCGAATAAACTTATAATTTTTATAGGTAAGCATGTCATATGTATACCCTATATGTCAAAACAAACAAAAATTGAAAAAGAGCAATATATCTATGTAAAATGAATTTCTAATAATACAGACTTATCTTCCAGACTTCTCACGTAGACTCCACATGAAGTCTGTATTTACAAGCTAACTAACTAAAAACACTAAACAATTCATTAAAGACAAAATACGACGAATAAACTTATAATTTTTATAGGTAAGCTTGGCATATATATATCCTATACATCAAAAAAACAAAATCTGAAAAAAGATCAATACATTTTTCTAAATTGAATTTTTAATAATACAGACTTCTCGCGCAGACTTCGCGCACAGACGTCGCATGAAGTCTGATATTAAAAAATAATTATGTAAATACAAACAAATCGATTAAAGTCAATCTATTAGAATAAACAATGTGAAATTTGTACGAAAGAAGGTGATGTTATTGACCTACATAGAAAAAAATTATAATCTAAGAAAAGTTCAATATTTTTTAAATAAATGCATTTTTAAATATACAGACTTTCGTTGAAGTCTAATGGAAGTCTCCTAAGGGTTCTGGTAGAAGTCTACTCAAGGAATTAAATTACGGCGGCGAAGTTTAATCTCCGCAGACTTCTCTTGAAGTTTGCTCTTCATAACAAACTTCTCGTGAAGTTTGCGTCCTTTTAGGAAGGTTATTTTTGCAATTACGAAAAATATGCGCATACTTCATTTGCTGTCTGAAACTGAAAAAGGTCTATTTTTGCAATTGACCAAAGTTTGACTTTCTAGACGCAGACTTCTTCATGGTTTCAGACTTCTCTGAGAATTAAGAAATTTTTTTAGACTTCTCGAAGAAGTCTGCTTGGGATTTTAGACTTCGTTAGGGTTATTTTTGCAATTGACTTGGTCAAAATTTTGTAAGCAGACTTCTCCTGAGGTTTGTAGGGTCTGTGACTTCTTTTGAAGTCTACGGTGGGCTATATTTGCAATTGACCGAAATCGTATTAAATTAAAGCGCAGACTTAAGGCGAAGTCTGAATCATTTAAGACTTTAGGAGAAGTCTGCTCTTAAATATATTTTCCTAGTCAATATTTTGATTTTTGGTTAATTGCAAATCTAACCCACTGAGACTTTAAATGAAGTCTGTGAAAAAGTCAGACTTCGGTCAAACACACTTTTCAAAGCAGACTTCTTGAGCAGACTTCTCAAAAAACAAGTTTGACCAAGTCAATTGCAAAAATGAACCTCTTTTCGTTAAGACTTCATTTGAAGTCTGGATCGTTTTTTATCTTTCCACCAAATAATATATGCAGACTTTTTATGAAGTTTGCGCGAGAAGTCTAATATAGTGTTTCAAAGTCAATTGCAAAAATGACCTATGCGTTGACTTGCAGCCTTCAAAAGAAGTCTATTCGGAAAATTTTGATGGCATTGTTGTAAATAAGTGAAGGTGGTGAGGGTGGTAAAGTCTTCCTGACTTCTTGCAGACTTCAAAAGAAGTCTTTAAGGTTCGCAAAAAAAAAAAAAAAAAAAAGTCAATGGCATTGTCGTAAATAACTCGAACTTTAAGGGTGGAGAAAACAAAAAAAATCTGAATTTGGGAAGGAGGGAGATGTGGTCTATTTTTGCATTTGACCACAAATTTTGGGCTATTTTAGTAACAATCCCTTTTTTTATATCATTTGTTATCTTCATCGTCATTGAAGAAACCATTCATCTTAGTTATTTTAATTACTCTGTTATCAATAAAGCAGACATGTGTTGATTGGGAGCATTAATTCGATCACTGGTTAAACTCCCATCCCAATATGGCAATATCAATCGGGTTGTCTAGGAAATTAATTTATTTTTAGAACATGAAAAGTCAAATCTAAATTCACTTGGGAAAGCATGTCCCATGTGAATTATTAATCTCTGTTTGACTTATATTATAGTACTATAAAAGGAGACTTCTATAGTTCGATGATCCGATGAGCAGATCAGAGTTTCTAACTTTCTAATATTTTAAAATTAGTAACAATTTCATTCTTAATTTTTTTATTCAAATTTAATATATTAAGATCTTTTTAAAAATTATACCTCTCTCTATCATAAATCAGTTGTCTTTTAAAATTATTTTACAAAGATTAAAAAACAGCCTTTCAAAAAAAAAAAAAAGATTAAAAAACATTTTAATGTTCTGTTTTACCCCTTATTAATACATTATTTTATTTGAGATCATAAATTAATAAATAGGTTAAAAATTGAATTCTTTTACAAAAAATTATATTGAAAAAAAACAATTAATTTAAAAGAAAAATTAAATCACAAAATGATAAAATTGAATCCTGACCAAGCGAATACTTCTGATCTACATTGTAATTAATTAGCCTAATGAATTTTGGAAGGGACTTTTGATTCATACATAAATTCATGCAGGTGGTCTTTCATGTAAGCTTGAGTATTTGAATGGTGCATTTGCATATTTCAAATAATATATATTGTCTTATCTGTTTTTTTTTTCAATTATGTATATTTATAAATATTCAATTCATTTTAATTGATTTTAAAAGTTATTGCTAATACTAGTTGTTAACATTATTTGTAGTCTGGTTTTTGGAGAAGATTTATATAATCGGAATCGGAATCGGAATCAGTAATTTTCAACTTATCTTAGAATTTTTGAAGAAACGCTAGCTAGTGGTTTTTATTACTCTTTGGTGGCTGATTATTTAATTTATGTTTGATAAATTCGTGGATGGTCTCAACTTTTATGATATTAATCATCTATCTAAAAAAAACCTCATTCCAAAACCTTTGTTCAACTTAAAACCATATTCGACTGTTTTACTCACACTTGTAAGAAAAAAAAAGATCCTATTAAATATTTATAATGCACCACAATGACTTATAAGTCTTAAACCTTTAAAATACTCCAGTTGACGACTCAACTTTTTTTAGACGCAAAGAAGAACCCTTATTACACAATGCCAAAGTGGGTTTGTACCAAAAAAAAAAAAAAAAAAAAAAACTTATGCCTCAATTTTGATGAACACTTGTGTTTAAAGTAATGTGCAATTGGTTACCATTTCTAAACTTATGCAATTTCGATGAACATTTCATCTCAAAGTTAAGACTCTTTTGAAATTCCAAATTATGTTGTGTCCCTTTAATTTTAACAAGTTTTTTTTTTAAAAGGGTTAAAAAGAAAATAGTACGGTTAAACGTGGTCTAACTAATTATTTTTGCTTTTTAAAAAAAATAAATATCTAAAAAAAAATTCTTTAACTAATAACATAATATACTAGCATTAGTAAGAATAACTAATTTTCTTAGAAAAGTCTTCTTGGCACCACAAGACCGGACAAAATAGTCATTCGAGAGAACAAAAACAGTATGAGAATTCTAAGACTATTCCAATAGCGTCACATATGGGTTTAACATTTCAAACGTACCAAAAAATGTTTACTTGACAAATATTGTCAAAAATGTTGTATAGATTAATTGAACTGTTAATTATAGTGTTATGCCCATGCTGTTAATGATTAGCCCCGTTCTAATTTTTTTTTTTTTTTTTAACTGCAAACTATCATAGGTACTGTATTTGGTTAAATCAATTTTCTTACAAAAACCATCTAATCAAATCCTTTCATTGTTTGTTAGGTTTCTTAGAATGTGTTTTGATTTAGCTCATATATAGTCAAACATACACAACGTATACGTAAATTCTATACTGGCATTTGGAATAATCAAAGCCTAACTTTTTTTTCCCCGCAATCAAAGCCAAACACAAACATTTTTATTAAATATATGATATTAATCATATACTTAATTACATATATATGTCATTAAAATGTGTTTTGGACCCATATTGTACGTAGAAACTAAGGTCTATAAATACCAATTACCATAGTTCACATAACTCATCATCCCTTCTCAAGTCGTGTAAAAGAGAAAAATTAAAGAAGAGAGAAATGGCTTCATCAAAGCTACTTGCGATTATGCTTTTCTCCATCATGGCCTTTTTCGTAACACATGCTAAATCATTTTCTCCAGGTACGTACGTTCATTTATATATAATCATAAAATGAAAATGTATAAACCTTTTTGCACGTATAATTATATAACAAAAACATAATTGATATTTCGTTTATCAATAGTATTATCATTTCATATAGTGGACGTTGCAACCTTCAAAAAAAAGCGATTAAAAATAATAACACACATAATGATTTTATATAGAATATATTTCATTAAATAAATACGACGAATAGGCCACTTATTACCAATTAGTTTTGAGTTGAAAGATACTTTCGATATGTGTAGGTCGGAAGCTATTCCAATACCGAGATACGATTGCCCCGGAACTTCCACCAGCCTACTCTCCTATGTCGGATCTTACACCATCGTATGCTCCTACCCAAGAGCTCCCTCCGTCGCCCACTCCAACTCCAGATCTCCCATTTTCACCACCGTATAATCCTTCCCGGGAGCTCCCTCGGTCGTACACCCCAACTCCGGGGCTTCCACCATCCTACAATCTTGCACCGGAGCTTCCACCCAATCCTACTCCAGGACTCCCTCCCTCATACGTACTACCAACTCCGGAGCTTTCACCATCCTACAATCCTACACCGGGGCTTCCACCGTACATCTCTACTCCTTCGCCGGCGCCTTATTAATTAATCCGAATTAGTACGGTCCATGCATGAGGGTTCCAATTTGGTCACATTACCATATACATGAAACAAACAAGAATATTGTACTTATCAAATAGAATAAGGTTTGTGTAGCTATATATATGTTTTGATCATTATTTGCTAGAGAATAAAAAGATTGCTCTATGATGTTTACGGGGCTTTCTGATTTTGCATACTTGCAGTTTGTAATGTATAGTAAGGATATGTAGTATCTTTATAATAAATCAATCTAAATTACGAGTTAGTTAAGCTAATTGGTATCTGATTATATGTCCGTACCGAAAGTGTGACAACCTTTTTCAGTTTAATTAAATAGAGTACCAATCGAAACTCTAGAGTGCTAGCTGAATCTTAGTTAATAAATTAAAGATATACTTAAGTATTACGTATTAAATTAAACTAATACTATTTGCATATTGTAAACAAATAGTTGGTTTTATTCAAGAGAAATGCCCTATACAAAAAAAATATTTGTTACTACTAAAATTATAACTTAAATCCAAAAAGTTCACAACCTTGTGGTTAGAAAAAAAGCCTAAGACTACAATATATGGCTTTTTCTTTTTGCTTTAGAAAGAAACAAAACAGATTAAATAAAGGTATTGTTATGAATCTCAGTTCATTTATCATCACAGAGTATCTCAATTCTCAAATCTTAGTAAGGAGTTAGTTGGTTTGCAATTTCAGTATTATAGTGATCAATCATAGTACTCCACTTGTATCATCAAATTATATGATGTTTTAATTACAAAATTTCTTTTGAATCAAATTACTGGATGTTTCATTTTTTCGAGACAAAACATTAATGTTTTTCATCTTTTGCGACCATTTGAATTCTAAAATATTTTTTGCGATTGGTTAAATGGAAATTTTAAAAAATAATAAATTAATTAACGATTTTTTAAATGTAAAAATTTAGTTTCATACCCATTGATAACAAACTGAAACTTAGTTTAATTCGAAACTCAAAACTATACAAATCCTAAAACTAGTTTAATTCTCATTAGTAACATATATATAGGGGTGTCAAAATGGGTCAAAATCCATGGATTTGACCCATTTCAATCCAATCCATTAATCCTAATGGGTCAAATAAATGGTTCTAATGGATTAATGGGTTAAATGAGTTATAGGGTCAAATGAGTTGGGTCAAATAGATTTAATTTCTAATGGGTTGATGGGTACCCAATATATACAAATTAACAAATGATATGTAATCACATCTGATAATTTTCAGTTTTACACATATGTACCTATAATTGTATTTTGAATTGTATTATAGACAACAGGAAGCTAGTACTTTGAATTGTATTTTACAAAATAATTTAATGGTTATTCGAGTAGACATGATGGAGCTCCATTAATGGCTTTCCTAGAAGCTTGTCTAAGTCCATTCATGATTCATCAATGTAAGTTTCATGACAGGAAAGTTCTTTGTCTTGATCAATTATTGAGCAACGACCATAAAAGTCAAGAGTCATTACAGAAAGAAAACAAAAACACAAAGAAAAATCTGAAGGAGGGCGATGAAAAATCTAAGCAAGGTAGTAACGTACAAAACATTTTTTGTGTGCTAGTTATAATTAGCTAAAAAATGATATTGTTTTAGAGAAAAAAATAATTTAATTTTATTCAAATTAAATATACATACATATTATTAAAATTTGTTTTCGACCCATACTACACGTTGGGGCTAAGGTCTATAAATACTGATTACCAAAGTCCACATGAGTCATATAAGAGAAAAGTAAAGAAGAGAGAAATGGCTTCATGGAAGCTACTTGTGATATTCTTCTTCTACTTCATGGCCATATTTGTTGTAACTCATGCTAAAACATTCTCGATAGGTACGTTAATCTATATAAACATCACTTAAAATTATATATATATATATATATATATATATATACATAATTAAGTCTTATTGTATAACTATATCATAAATATAGCTTTCTATATCATTATCTGGTATAGTAATAGTAATAGTAATTCATATTGTGGGCGTTCCAACCTTTAAAAAAATTACTAAAATAAATATGATAACACCCCGAATTTATAATAATTTTGTAAAGACTATCATCATTGAAAACGCAAGGATTTTAAGAAACATATGATTCAAATCCATTTATTAAAAATTGGTTTTAAATTAAAATCTATCTCCATATGTTTATATATTTGTAGGTCGAAAGGTCTTGCAGAACGTGTACTACGGCCCAGGTGCGGGACCGAAACCTCCAGCATACGACGTCAATCCTAATATTCCTGGGACGCCCCCTCATTAAATCCAAATTATTGCATGAGAGTTCCAATTTGGTCACCTTACCATACACATATATAAATTAAGCAAGAATGTTGTTTCTTACTTATCAGATAAAATCACTATTTGCTAAAGAATAAAAAGATTGCTCGATGGATGTTTTCCGATGCTTTCTGATTTGTTTATGGTTATCTATGTAAAAAAATCTAAGCGAGAGTTATCTCTAATGCTACTAGCGATCGAGGAGTGACAATGTTTTCTATGATAGCTATAATTTAGCTTAAAATTTGGTTTACTGATCCTTAACAAAAAAAAAGAAAAAAAAAAGAGAAGTTTTACTGATAGCAGCCAATGCTATGTCCATGTTGATTAGTCATTCTCAGTTTCTAAATAATTTTTCTCTAAGTGAAAGGCAAACAAAACTAATTCACCAAGAAAAAATCAAACTTGTAATTCAGTCAGTCCACCTTTTTGAAGTTTCATTTTGATAAGTGGTGGTGGTGAAAAATCGCTATGCAGAACTAAGCTAATGATTCATTTTCCTTATCTAACAAATTTTATTTAGTCAGTTGAAATAATGTCAAGTTTCAGATCTACTAGAAAACTTGATGAATAGGATCATGCGACGATTACACCCATCATAAGAAATACTCATGTGTTAAAATTCCGAATGGTATTTTCATTTTTTAAGAGAGAATGAAAAACTTGTGAGATCCATGGTATATTATGTAGTACTTTGTAATGAATTAAATGATATTTTTCTGTTTTTAATATATAAATTTATGTTTTTTTTTTTTTTTTTTGGTGGTCAATCATACCTCATAATGATATCTCGAAAATTTTGTTGTATAACCGAAAATTGAAAAATCTAATAAGTAACCAAAACTGTAGCAAAATTATGACCATTAGATCTATGGTTTTTTGTTAGGATTTGAATTTCCAATTTTTTTTTTTACTGAGCAAAAAACACCATGACATATATCTACTTCATAAACCAATTGATACCAATTAAATGAAAAAAAAAAACTGGTAGAATTGTGCGAACTGATTAGTCTACCAATAATTTGATTGTTAGTTTCCACAATCTCTGACACTTGTATTCTAGTGGTTTATGCTAGGGCTGTTACTGTGTCATCACCTGGGTTCGAGTCAGTAATTCCACAATCTCTAGCTCTTCTAGTTTTAACGTTTACTGTACATACTTTATTTTACCATTCTTCTTTTTCAATCTGTGACTCAAAATGTCACTTTTGGTTCTTTGAATTTTTGAACTGAATACTCTTTGTCAAGGCCTAAATCAAACTTAATCAATTCATTTTTTTTTTATCTTTAGCATTCCCTATTTGAGACATTTTGAAAATTTTCGAGTTCTTTTGGTTAGTAGTTTCGGTATTTAGGAGAAAATATTACGTCATCTCTTGAATTCTAAATTCTAATTAATGTTAATTTCTGCTTTTCTAAATTCCATCCTCTGTTGTGATCAGCTTTGCTAATTGCTATATCCATTTCGTTTATCATTCCCTTACTGTTTGGTCTACTTAATATTAGTATAATACATACCGATTAATCGAGTACATGGCCGATCACATTACAATTTTACAATCATCCAAGGAGTGGCGCAACAGAAAATTAAAAAAAAATTAAAAACTTTTTACTAAATTATAAAAGTTATTGGGGTTTCAACCACTCTCCACTGAAAACACCATTATCAGTGCATATGAGAAAGTTGTTGGATTTGTTTAACAGAAAATGTGTTATTTTTTCTTTTTTTTAGCAACATTTGATGGGAACTATCCGATTGTTAGCTTGACTCCTGCATAATGCTCTTATTGCATAGAAATGTGTTATTCAATCACTGGTTTTATATATTTTTTTTTGTCAAATTAAAATACTTGCTTTTATTTGACTCTGCTTTTTAATGGATTTGAAAGTGTCTTTAAATTATAAAAACAAGAAAGTCGAATATCAAGATGAACCCAATTGTTTTGAAATCCCCTTGCATGATATTAAAATCATAGTGCGCTTTATTATATTAAATTTCATAAACATCTATTGTTCTGATGAACAAAGGGCTCCTCTAGATTCCGGTTCTGATCCACAATGCTACCAATTACCAAAGCCAAAATCCACACCAAGGTACCAATCAAGAATACCTTTTGTTAACCAGTCACTCTCTAGACTTGACTAATTCTGTTGTTTACTTTATAATTGTCATTAGTGGATCCTAACTTTATTAAAAAAGAGAGCACCCGTGAAACTTCCTCTCTTGCTTACTGTGTAGTAGCATCTTCAATGAAAGTCAAGATAATATATTCAATATATTTCCAAAGCCTCTTCGTTATTTCATCCTTCACATAGCTCTCTAGCTAAGAACTGAAAGATAATTGAAGATCTTGATCATATGCTAATGGATTCTACTTTCCTTCTCACCGTTGTTGCGGCTGCAATAGGCTTTTTCGCGCTTTTGGGTACTCCGGTTTTCATGGTTTATCGAAAATTCAGATTTCCTCGAGAGGAAACAGATTTGGATTCATCTCTTCCACCTTCATCTTTCTCATCTTCATCTTCTTCATCTTCTCTATCTGTTCCATCTCCTCCATCTTATTCATATTTTTTATGTTCTTCCTCTATTCCATCTTCTTGCGAATGGACACACGATGTTTTTCCAAGCTTTCGTGGGGAAGATGTCCGCAAAAACTTTCTCAGTCACTTTAAAAAGGAGTTGCAAAGAAAGGGGATCACTCCGTTCATTGATAACGAAATCAAGAGAGGAGAGTCTATCGGTCCTGAACTCATTCGGGCGATTCAAAGATCTAAGATCGCCATCGTCCTGTTCTCGAAGAACTATGCTACTTCAAAGTGGTGTCTTGACGAATTGGTGGAGGTTATGAAATGCAAGAAAGAGTTGGATCAAACAGTGTTTCCCATTTTCTACGGAGTCTCTCCATCTGATGTAAAAAAGCTGACCGGAGACTTTGGAGCTCTCTTTGAGAATACTTCTGCAGGTAAAACAAAGGAGGACATTGAGAGATGGAGACAAGCTTTTGCGGAAATGGCCAAAATCGCTGGTTACGATTTAAGCAACTGGTTTGTCTTTCACTTTTTTCCACTAGCTAGTTCACAATCTTTCAACACATCAAACTATATGTGAAATTTTCATCAATGTGTGGTGGATGTATTGATCTCTCTGTTATTTATAGGGATGATGAAGCCGCCATGATTGAAGAGATTGTCACACAAATTTCCAAAACGTTGATGAGTTCTACGCCATCAAGATTTATCAAAGGTTTAATTGGAATGGGAGCTCATATGGAGAATATGAAACCGTTGGTTTTCCTAGGCTCTGACGAAGTGAGGATGGTAGGGATTTGGGGTCCTTCTGGGATAGGTAAGACCACCATTGCTAGAGTTCTATATGATCAAATCTCCGATTATTTCCAATTGAGTGTTTTCATGACATTCAAACCAAGTTATGCAAGACCAACTTGTTCTGATGATCACGATGAGAAGTTGCACTTCGAGCAGCAGTTTCTATCCAAATTACTTGACAAAGAGGACTTCAAGATTTCTCATTTAGGAGCTGCACAAAATTTTGTGTTGAACAAGAAAGTACTTGTTATTTTTGATGGCGTGGATCAGTTAGTGCAATTACATGCCATGCCTGAAGCTCAATATTTTGGACCTGGAACTCGGATTATCATCACAACACAAGATGTAAAAATTTTGAACGCATATGCGATCAACCATATTTACAGCGTGGATTTCCCACCACCTGAGGAGGCTCTTCAAATCTTCTGCATAAGTGCTTTTGGTCAACATACCCCTAAAGATGGTTTTCAGAAGCTTGCTGAGAAAGTTACAATACTTGCTGGTCGACTCCCTTTAGGACTTAAGATTATGGGTTCTTACTTCAGAGGAATACAGTCTAAGAAAGAGTGGAAAGCAGAACTACTGAGATTAAGGGATCGCCTTGACGGAAATATCGAGAGCATTTTAAAGTTTAGTTATGATGCCTTACAAGAAGAAGACAAGGATTTATTTCTCCATATAGCTTGCTTTTTCAACGATGAAGGCATTGATGATATCTCTGAGCATGCTCTTGGACACAGTTTTTCGAGCGTGTCCCAAGGGCTTAGGGTCTTAGCTCAGAGATCTCTCATATCTGACAAGCAAATTTTCCCGATGCATAACCTACTAGTTCAACTGGGTAGAAATATTGTTCGTAACAAATCCATTTATGAGCCTGGGAAACGTCGGTTTTTGGTTGATGCTAAGAACATTTGTGAAGTACTCGCTTACGATACAGTAAGTTTTTTTAGCTACTATTTAATATTGATAAAAACATATACAACACTTCTTTTACTCGTTATACAGATTTAATTCCTCTTAAAGCTAACCTATAGTCTAATATATTTCGTGTCCCCTTGTAGGATAGTAGTAATGTTATAGGCATAAATTTTGACACCGCGGAGATGGAGGAAGACCTATACATAAGTGATAGAGCTTTTGAAAAGGTGGCTAATCTTGAGTTTTTGCGATGTCATAGTGGTTATAGTAGAAAAAAACTGCACTTTCCGCAAGGTCTAAACTATCTGCCTCCAAAACTTAGAGTACTACACTGGAATGATTTTCCAATGAGATGTCTGCCTTGTATGTTTAATCCGAAGCTCCTTGTCAAGATAAATATGGAGTGTAGCAATCTCGAAAAGTTGTGGGGTGGAATTCAAGTAAGCACTTGTCATTTTTATTCCCTTGTAAGTGTTTTATGTTGCTCTTGGGTATATATTAAACTCGGTGTTTGTCTACGCAGCCGCTTCCAAATTTAAAGTTGATAAACCTACATGGTTCCGATAAACTAAAGGAGGTTCCAGATCTCTCGACTGCCACTAATCTTCTAAAGCTAAAACTTTCTTATTGCAAAAGTTTGATGAAGCTCACATCATCCATTGGGAATGCCACAAATCTCCAAGAATTGGATCTTGATGCATGCTCAAGTCTGGTGGAGCTTCCCCCATCTATTGGGAATGTCAAATGTCTCAAAAAATTAAATCTAGGTTCATGTTCAAGTCTGTTGGAACTCCCCTCATGTACTGGGAATCTCACTAGTCTCCAAGAGTTATATTTTGTGGGATGTTCAAATCTTGTGAAGCTGCCATCTTCCATCGGGAATTTCAAGCGTCTTCGAAAATTATTTATAAGTTCATATGTAGGTTCAATTGAGGCTCCTGCCTCTATTGTGGATCAAGATATGTATCGTGTTAAATGCCCAAATCTTGTGGAGATCCCCTCCTCTATTGGGAATCTGACTAATCTACAAGAACTGCTTATCTCGAAATTACCAAGTCTTAAGGAGATCCCATCTTCTATTGGAAATCTCACTAATCTTCAAGAGCTGTGTATCTCAAGCTTATCAAGTCTTGTGGAAATCCCTTCCTCTATTGGGAATCTCATTAATCTCCACACGCTGAGTGTGCTGTATTGTCCAAGTCTGGTGGAAATCCCTTCCTCTATTGGGAATCTCGTTAATCTCCACACACTGAGTGTGAAGTATTGTCCAACTCTGGTGGAGCTCCCCTGCTCTATTGGGAATCTCGTTAATCTACAATACTTAACTCTCACAAGATGCCCACGTCTGCCTGACCTCCCCTCTCTCATCGGGAATCTCAATAGTCTAAAGACTTTGTGTATCAAGGAGTTATTAAGTCTTGTGGAGCTCCCTAATTCCATTGGAAATCTCACTAATCTCCGGAGTTTGTTTCTTTATGGATGCTTGAGCTTGGTGGAGCTCCCTTCTTCCCTTGGGAATCTCACAAATCTCCAAACACTGGATCTCGGACACTGCTCTAGTCTGATTGAGCTTCCGTCCTCTACCGGAAATATCACTAATCTCGAGGAAATAGATCTTGGTGGATGCACAAGCTTAAGGAAGCTTCCCTTCTCCATTGGAAATCACATTAATATCCCACGTTTGAATCTCGGTCACTGCTCAAGCCTCGTAGAGCTTCCATACTCTATTGGAAATCTCATTAACCTCACATCTTTGGATCTCACTGGATGTTCAAATATAGTGGAGCTACCCTCCTCTATTGGAAATCTCACTAATCTCCAGATTTTGTTTCTTTATGGATGCTTGAGCTTGGTGGAGCTCCCTTCTTCCCTTGGGAATCTCACAAATCTCCAAAAATTTGATCTCAGACACTGCTCTAGTCTGATTGAGCTTCCGTCCTCTATCGGAAATATCACTAATCTCCAGGAAATAGATCTTGGTGGATGCACAAGCTTAAGGAAGCTTCCCTTCTCCATTGGAAATCTCATTAAAATCCCACGTTTGAATCTCGGTCACTGCTCAAGCCTCGTAGAGCTTCCATGCTCTATTGGAAATCTCATTAACCTCACACACTTGGATCTCACTGGATGTTCAAATATAGTGGAGCTACCCTCCTCTATTGGAAACCTCTGTGTGTTGTCGAAGTTGAGTTTGAAAAAGTGCTCAAAGCTAGAGGTTCTTCCGGTCGACATCAACTTGGATTCTTTGGCAGATCTTGATTTCACTGGTTGCTCACAGTTGAGAAGTTTTCCTGAGATTTCTACAACAATTGAACGACTTATGCTTTGTCGAACTTTGATAAAAGAAGTCCCTTTGTCAATCAAGTTATGGTCTCGACTTCAGGACTTGCATATACCATATTTCGAAGATCTTGAAGAATGCCCGCATGCTCTTGACCTCATCATAGAGCTGGAGTCGAACAATACAGAAATAGAAGAATTTCCTCCATGGATCAATAGAATCTCTCGTTTACGGCGACTTAAACTCAACAGATGCAGGAAGCTGGTATCACTCCCACAGCTTCCGAGTTCCTTATTATCCGTTGTTGCAGAGAACTGTGAGTCCCTGGAGAGACTTGCTTGTTCCTTTCCCCAACCCAATTTTTGTCTCAAATTCATTAACTGTTGGAAGCTGAATGAAGAAACGAGAGACATCATCATCCAAACATCGACTCTTGGATATTGTATCCTACCAGGGAGAGAAGTGCATAAGTTCTTCACTAATCGCGCTACCGGTGGAGGTCCTATATATAACAGTGAAATTGAACGAGAGGCGTTTTCCAACATCTTTAAAATTTGGAGCTTGCATCTTGCTGGTCAATAAGGGTGACAAAGTATCTGGAGCGCAGAAACAGGTTTGTATAAGGTATACCATCACAGACAAAGAGAATCGTCAGGTTACTATACCGGTTTTTCGATATCGACGTTTTCTACATCCACTATTAACGGACCATATGTACACATTTGAAATGGAAGCAATTAATGTGGAATCCAGCGAGCTTTGCTTTAAGTTTATATTCCATAGCGAGGAATGGAAAATAGCTGCGTGCGGGATACGCCAACTCTCGGAGGAGAACCCTGGCGTGGAAGGTTTTATAACGGCGTGAATGTATAGTATATTTTTCACATATATATGTTGTTTAACGTTAACCTGTTTCCGACCGTTGTGAGTAATGTTTTTAAATCTAAAAATTAATTCAGAAGACGGATCGTTTACCTTCTTTAAAATTTAAATTTGATCACATTCCTCTCTTCACCTTCACTTTCAGTTGTCTGTCCAGATGGCAATGTGAAACAACCTCAGCCACAGACAATCCACAGCGCTGCTAAACATCCATTTACGAGATCGTCCATGTACTTGTAATCCCAAATTTGATTGCCCTTTTACAATTATATAAACATCCCAAATTTATATCACTGATTATAAGTTTTTTTCAAAATTCCATGTTATCCGTTTAGAAAATTTAATTTAGTAGTTAAAACACTATGCTATATTTTATTGTTTTTCACCGAGTTTTAACAGATTTTAAGTGTATTTAGATTAATAATACATCTTTTATATATTTATTATTGAGAAATAAATAAATGTTAAATAAACACATATGTCAGTATTATTATGGTTTTTATCAGTTTTCGACCATGCGACCTTGTGTTTTGTTTTAATTATAGTGATCAATCATAGTACTGACATTATTTGATGTTTTACTTACAGGATTTCTTTTGAATCAAATTACTGGATGTTTCATTTTTCCGAGACTTACATTCTTTTTTTGTTTGCTCTTATGTTTCGTAGACATACCTCTTCCGAAACGAATCTCTTATCAATATGTTCATCTACAAAACAATAACAATATATCTTATGATTTCCTTTAGAGTACAGATTTTGGTTTCAGTTGCTTCTCTAAATTGATTAAGATATGGTCGAAAAACTCAATGTGAAGCTAATAAATGAATTTCGAGCAAAGATGATTAGGAGAAATATCTCTAAATTAATTTGATACAACAGCAAAATGAATTATTAACTGTTGTATATGCAGAGGAATGACTCCATATAAACTTAAAGAAAAATTTGAACTTAGGCCAAATTTAACATGTGAAGAATAAATGCAAAATTATAAAATTCTTTTATATAAGTCCCAAAAAAACCTCGATGATACTATAATTAAGTAGACATTCCAAATTTGGAATCACTTTGAGCAACAGTTACCAACAAGAATGAAACAAATTTGTATGTGACTTTACTTTTCTTGTAATCTGATAAGGTGTGAAGTGAAAGAGTATGCTGAGCTGGAGTTAAAGATTCAACCAAAACAAGATCAAAGGAAGAGCAATTATGTATTCTAGAAGAAAAGCTAAATGGTATAAATAGAGGAAAGGATTGTAATTGGGGAATTATGCTTTGTATGTGAGAGTTTGTTAGAGATGATGTTAGTCTCTATAGCTTGCTTAACTATAACAAGTTTTTGGTATTTTATCCCTTTTAACAGTTATATGTATGAGACTCTATATATATATATATTCTGTTGCTGTAATATTTGTAAAGCATGAGCAAGAGAAGAAGAAAACTGTCGGGGTTTAGGTAATTAAATGTATTTCTTGCATAGATTTGGAAAATTCCGAAGGACCCTACTTAGCAACCATAAATGTGTGACCCAATAAATAAAAGAGTAGGACTACCTGAATCTATCCAACAATATTTAATACCACTACATGTCTTTTTTTTCATATTTGTATATGTCACCACCTGTGTCGGCAAACTAAGGTCCACTTTCATCTTTATTTTTCTTTTTTTTTTTGCATTTTCTCCTTTTGTTAAGTGAGTGACCTCGATTATATTAGTTGCAACTTTATTTCAAATTGTTTGTATTTTTTCTCAACTTTAGTTTGTTCACATTGTGTGTACTGATTTACCATTGACATGAAATATATATTATATATTTGGATAGTATAACTATAAGGCAAGTAGATATATGTGTGTAAGGTTTTTGTCGGCGAAATTGAGCGTAATTCTTGGTCGCTCATTTATTAGCCGAGCTTTACGTTCGAGTACGTAAAGGATTTAGGCAAGTAGACTATGTAAAATTGTAATACAAAAGTTTGCTAATATTAGAGTAAAGGATTTAGGCAAGTAGACTATGTAAAATTGTAATACATAAGTTTTTTGTTTATTAATACATAAGTTCTGCATTATGAATTCAAGTTTTAGTCTTTTTATTACAATTTACAAACATGTCTAAATAGCAAATACTCCATAAACGTAAGAAGACAAAAGAGATGTCAGAACATTGAATAAATGTCTCATTTGGCATTTTACACAAACGTTTTTTTTTTTTTACTAAAAACAATAAAGCATGATGTGTTTCCATATTTTAAAACCAAACATCCGGTTTTTATATATTATGATAGTTTTATTTTGTTAAATTTGAATTCATGTGGTAATATAGTGAGTATACTAACACGAACCCCTACTGCAAATAATGATCTTAAATAATTTAGTGCTTGCCAAGAATTTTGTTTTTACCAAAACTTGATGGTATTACATGGTATTTAGGAGTAGTAAATTCGGCATAAGTCAAATTGAGTTGGGCTATAGTACATTTTAATAGGTAGTAATATTTTTAGGATACTACAGTATTTATCAATTTTAAATTTTGGATCTAAGTTATCTAAGTTCGCTAAAAAATAAGTCAAATGAGTTAAAACCAAAAGGAGAACAGAAAGTCAAACGAGTTAACTCATTTACATAATTTAGAAATAGATAATGACATGTCATGAATAAAATTGAGTTCTAGTTTTCTACTCATTCCGTCTCAAATTAGATGAGGTTTTAGGAGTGTTTTTTATCAAATTAGATGATGTTTTAAGTTTTCAAAGCAAAAGTAAAATGTGTTTTTATTATATATGACTTTTAGTATTCTGCATATTGATATACTATTGGCTGAAATGTGTTTAAATGGATAATGGATGCGCTTTTTATCTAGAAAAAAAATAAAAATAAAATTACATTCTTAATTTGTATGTAAAAACTTTAAACATCATCTAAAATAAAACAGAGGAAGAGGAAGTACCATTTAAGAATATATATTAAGATAAAACTTACTCGAAATTTCTGTTGATGTGTTGAATAGAAAAGTTAAGATTAGATCTCAAGCTTAGTAATAAGAAATACTAGACAATTGATACTTACTTCAGTTCGGTTTTTCTTTTTATATTATTTGCCTATGTAAATATACAGAAGTTAGTAATAACTTGTTTTTAACAACTTAAAGCATTTAAAAACAGTACATGTTCAAACAAATAGTTATCATATCATTATCATTATGTCATTGCGTAAGATTACCAAACAAATAATTTATATTATTTTTATAATCTGTAATTTCTGTTTTTTTAACAATGATATGGTGTTTGTTACCTAGGGGAGCTTTAAATTTAAATCACTGTCAAAACAAAATAAAAAAAGAAAAAAAATATGATGGAAAATTACAGAAAACAAAACAGGACCCAGGCAATGGGGCTCACGTAAGATTTTCAAAGTTAGTGTGATCCCCACCCCATCTATCTTTCCTATTTTAGTATTTAATGCTTCACCATTTTCCCTACCTTCTTTATATGTTTTTCTCCCTTTTTACTTTATTTTCATGTTCCTCACAACACACATTTAATGTCATTTGAATTGACGAATACATATGTTTTCTACTACTACTGCATGTATCATTCTTTCTTTTTTATCCATCATTTACTCTATCATTCACAAACTACTCTTATAAATTTGGTGGTTTATCGGTTACAAAAAAAAAAAAAAAAATTGGTGGTTTATCACATGTTGGTAAAAAGAAAATAATATGTATAATAATATTATTTTCATAAAGAAAAATAATTAAAACTATATCCGCATGATATTAGTTTTGTAGTTATCGTAATTTGGCGTTAAATCTAAAAACTATCAAAGAAGAAAATTGTTGGTGATGTTATCAATTTGTTATCATAAAAAATCTATCAAAGAAGAAAATTGTTGGTGATGTTATCAATTTGTTATCATAAAAAATCGTAAAATAATAGCAAGTGGATACTCTAGTATGTAGTGCTTAAATATACTTGTATGATATTAGTTTTGTAAGTCGTGAATTCCCATTGTGGATCTCCAAATCATTATAATAAATTTATAAGATATGGAATAAAGAGGGTATAACATTTTACAAAGTGAATCCCCTAGAGACCCGTTCAAAAGTATTAAACATCCTACCCACTCCCACCTCTAGACAACACAATCTTTCATGCCTTTAATCAAGAAATTTCTCTTTCTAAAGTACACCAATCTTTAATTATTAGATTTCAATAATTAAAATAGTGCTAATAAACATATACTGAAAACATGAAAGTCGACTGTGTATATGCTTTATAAAGCATAACAAGAATCATACTAATAAGCCTCGATTCATATAACTATTTGAAAAGTTATGGTTAATTATTTGGTATTCTTGTTTTGTTTTCCTTTAGAAAGGAGAATTATTTTGATTTAGACTTTTATGATATATATGGTTTTGTAGAAACCCAACCTTTTCTACTTGTCAACACAAATGAAAAGTAGACTAAAAAACAAATATAATATTTTTGGTTATTACAATGCGAAATAATACCATTTCCAAAATATTTTGTTTCCGAAAAGTGCTATTTAACAAGAAATTTATAACTAACGTAACATATATTTTTTAAGTAAAGTATCACAAACGATACCTTTATATGTATGAAACAAAATGGGTAAGGTTTTAGGTTTTTATGTGTATAAAAGATAGTAATGAAGGCTCATGTGTATACCTTATACTGATATGAAAACAGTATCATATAATGGTTAGTATATTTATTATTATATTAATATCGATCAGTGTCTCCCTTTACTTTATATTCAACACTCGCCTTAAAAAGAGAAAACACTTAGTTTATCTATCTTCTTCATCTTCCCTCTCACATATTTTCTAAAAGCAAGCTTTACTATATACTTAAGAAAAAATGGGAAGTAAACGCATAGAAGCAACAATGATCATTCTAGTGGTTATTATGATGGTGTTCTCATGGAAGATTTGTGAAGCAGAGAGCTTAAGAAGAGATACAACATCATCATCAAGACCACAAAGATTCTTCAAAGTGAGAAGACCAAATCCTCCTCATCATAATCATAATCACTATCATGATTATGATTATGACTATGATTATGATTATCCTCCAGCAACTTTCGCAGGATCTTTGCCCAAGTCATTTCGATATCCACCTTCTGCTCCTTCCAAGAAACACAATGTCTATGGTTTACAAAGTACTAATTTCCAAAGATATCCATGATCTTTAGATCATCAAGATCACTATACACATACTATATATATAAAATATATATTTATATATGCATATAACATAGAGATCTAGTTATGTATTTTCTTCTTTCTCTCCTATTTTTAGTTAAGTTCTTCTAGGAATGAATTATATCATGCCTTTGCTAATTCCATAAAGAGAATAACTAAACTAATTAAGGTCGAGCTATATTTGGATGCAGGCCTACTTATTTTAACTCTACTTGTAATATAGTTTTGAGAATTTATGTATTCTATCTATATTGTGGATTAATGATTGAATCATTGAAATACATTATGCTAATGTACCTTTTTTTTTTTTTTTTTGTATCAATAAACATTTATGTTCTATATATTCGTTTTATTTCTAGAAGTTGAGAAGTCTTTAATGCATTGTTCCAGGGTGACAGATTATTCTCCCTTTGTTCCTAAACGAATGATTTTCTAGGGTATGTAACGGAACATTAAACGAACAAAAGACGAATACGTTATTCGACAAACAAAAAAAAAAAAGAGAGAAATTTGTTTGAGCATAGATCTAGCTAGGTAGAAGAAATAAAATAAACATTTCATCAATTTTTTTCTTCGGAATACGTACAGACATTACATGGGACCTGCAGACACTAAAAAAGATCATAAATGAAGTCACAAAATTTAATGCATGAGGAAACAAATTTATGCAATCACCATAAATGCTTCTATGGTTTCTACCAAAAATAAATAAAATAAAAACTAAATGCTTCTATGGTGTATATGTATTCTTCGCATATATATATATACATACTATAAGTGACCTTATTATTTATCAAAAAAGAAATAGTTGCATAATGGATGTAAGGGGCAGGTTCTCTGCTTATTAGTGCATGACATTTGGGTTACTACGAAGATTGACATTTGGAATTCGAATTGTTAACTTTCAACTAAAACAACCAACCTCAAACCAATATGTTGCACACATATTTTTCATTTACTCTTGTTTATGTCGTCTATTTAACATTCATTGTGTTTTGTATTTATTGCATTTAACATTGGTTTTCATGTACAAATTTTCTTTAAAAAAATCTCAATAATAAAAATTTATAAGATATCTTTGAAAAATATTGATGTATATTTATAAGATATTCTAATCTATAATTCTTTTGTATTTTATTATAAATATCATAAATATTCATAGTATTTTTATAACATTATTTTCATGTATAGAATATTAAAAATTATTTTACAATATATTTTTTGTAGGTAAAACTCGATGTTAATTATAAAGTTATAATAAATCATTATTTATAATATAATCATATAAATATATTATATAAATTTGAATAGATTTATATATATTTATAAAGTTTAAAGATAAATTTACAATATATTAAAGATACAGTTTAAAAGATTCACAAAAATATTTTATAAAATTAGTATAAAGATTGATAAATATATTCTAAACGCTTATAGAAAAAAATTTAAAATATGATTTTTGGTACATAAAAAAGTTTAGCATACATTTATAATAACTTAAAAAAAAAATATAGATTATTATATCTTAAAAATATTTATTTAATCTATAGAGATTTTTTTTTGTAAATGTGTACATGAAAAGTGAAAACCAATGTTGAATGCAAAAAGTACAAAACACAATGAATGTTGAATAGGATATAAAAGCGAACATAGATGAGGCTGGTTTGAGGTTGGCTCGTTTAGTTGAGGGTTGACAATTCGAGCCTTGTTGGTAACAAGTTATAATTATTATTTTGAGAAATATGGAAAAGACGTTGTTTTCGGGTTTTTAGAAGAAAAAGATGAGTTACCGGTCATACTAGCTCCATTATTCGTTTATTAGTCGGATTTAAAAAGTTTGGATAGAAAAAAAAAATATTATATTAAGATTGGGAATGAAATACTCCTAGTACTATTTCAATTTGTAGACATGAATTTTTGCTGTAATCCAAAGTTCAAGCACGAATAAACCAAAATTGACTGTTTAAAGTGACGTTCTTGACGACAAAAAAAAAAAAAAAAAAGTGACTGTTCGTTGTAATACTGTACCATCATAATAAATTTTGGAGCTGGCGTAGATTTGTTCTGTAGTTTCGATTTGATTAATCTAACAAGGACTCTGAAATTTTTAGTGAGAGGACATAACACATTTATTATTAGCAACCAACTAACCAACCATAAATATGTGATATTATTTCTAGCAATCATTGTAATTAATTAACATGTTGCAATCTCCATATTTTGCGTAACTTTTTTTTGTAACCTAATTTTTTTTTGTAACCTATTTTTTTTTTTTTTTTTTTGCGTAACTTTGCAATAACATTTAGAGTATAATCCTTTTACATGATCATATTGGAATCCTATTGCATGCGGTTTCAATCATCTTTGGTTATTTATCGATATTTTGTCAATGGTAAAAAAGTCTGAATGTATATGAACCCTAGGGAATTAATCTGGATTTTGAGATTTTCCATATTATATATGAACTATGTAAAATGAGATTATACTTTCAATGGTGTTTAAGTTTTTTCCAAAGCATAGGTTGAATAAACATTATACTATAGAGCTCAAGAGTGGTTATGAAATATTTGTAGGTCTAAATAAGTGAATTTAGTTACTGAATTGCAGGAGACAGTGATAAATTGAATAGGGTGTCGCTCAATATATTAATTCATCAGAATCCACCAAATACTTTGTATTAAAATTGACAGAGAACTAATTTTCGAATATATTGAATGACCCAAAAACATTGTTTTTTTTTTAAAGACCCAAAAACATTGTTAAAGTCTAAAATTGGTAGAACAAAAAGAGTTTGATTGTTAAATAATGAGAATGAAGAAAATTTTAAGCCTATAGCATTGGAAGTTGATAGATTTAGTTGCTACAAGTAGTTGTGGAGTTGACTTATATTTTGGTTAACACATTGACACCATTAGTCACATAATTAGGTAGTGGCCAATGATTGCTCTTCTTTGTTTTTTTTTTTTTTGTTTTTTTTCTTATCATTTGAGCCACAATATACGGATCCATTAGTTCTAATTTTTCACATTTACAAAATTAAAGATTCGGGTTTTTGAAGAAATAATACTGATGCATTGTTGGTTTTAATATTATCACTCGACTAAGATCACCTTGCGACAAATAATATTTGTTTGGTTATATCAAAAAATTCTTTTTTTTCTTGGTCATACCAAGATTAATTCAAACTATATCTTGAATACAAAACTATCACAGATTTCTTAAAAAAAATTATCCAAAATTTCATAATTTTAACTTCATTGCCCGTAATTATCGTTAGAGTAGTATTTTGCAGTATCCTACATACACTTTAGATAACCCGATTGTTCCTTTATCCAATCTAAATTATTGAACCTTTCGGATAATAATCAATGTTATACTGTTATCACCTGATTTTTACCCCAAATGAACAAAGCCTAACTTCAATATTATATTGTCCCAAAATATTTATTTCATTTTCTGTCTAAAGACTAAAGTGATTCACGAACTGATGGTCTTTTATATATACAACATGCATACAAAGGACATGAATATTAATCTCCCACAGATTGAATCGAGACTGAAAATGAAAAGGTAAAAAAAAACAAAGAAGAGTTAAGTAGAACAATGAAGAGTTTTGGGGGCAAAACATAAAGAAACTGAAAATTATGGGGTAACATCATACAAATGGTTTTATGACTACTAGTACTACTGAGGAATGTCTTCTTCTTCATCTTCTCTATCTCTATGGGTTTGAGAAGCTGTTGATTTCTCTGTCACTCTTACATTATATTTCTCATACACTTTTTCCCGATTCTCCGACCACCATGTCTCTGCTTGATGTTCTCCGAATCTTCTTCGGCTACAAAAATGAACCAATCAAAACCTTTAGCATCACTAAGTAGAAACATGGACTGTGATTCAAGATTATGAGCAAATGGTTTAACCTGAAGCGGACTCTTCGTAGATCTCTAGTTCCATCGTGGAGGGCGACAAGGGTTATGTACACGCCAGGCTCATACTGTTCGATCCACTCTGCTTCTACTTGATTAGTATTATTGTTAACAACTCCTGTTTGGCTTGAACCATTGTCATTGTTGTTTTGAAACTGGAAAGGCTCGTGTCTCTCGCTGATTACTGACCCGCTGCTGCTGAGCCGTGGGTCTGCTTGATATGCGTTGTTGTTTCTTTCGTTGGCCCTAGGCGTGTGCTTAGGTGATTGGAGATTGGACCAAGAGGAATTTGCAAAGGCAAAGTCGAAAGGAGCGATGGAAGATATAGAAGAAGTCATTGATTCCGACCTGGAAGGATGGGAACCGTTTTCTTCAGGGAAATGGAAACCGTTCTGGTCGAATCCGTTTTGAAGGCAGGTGAGTTTCATACTCTCACCAGGAGGCAACTTCTCAGCTACTTCCTTAAGCTGTTTTACAGATTCAAAGATAGCTTATGAGTCAACAGAGTCCTAGCGAGAGTCAAGATTAAAAGTAGTTCACAAAAATATCAAATCAGATTATACCTGCGCGATGAGCGACTTTATTGCCTCTTTTGCGGCTCTTGATTTGGCAGATTCCTCCTCTGCCAATGCTAAGGCTTCCTGAGTTTTCTTAACCGAGTTCTGGAGCTCTACTTCTTGGAGTTCACATTTTTGTGTCAGACTGTCAACCTAAAACCGAATCAGAAAATTATAATGAGACATTGCTACATCTGAATATCTATTATCGAAAAGGACTTGAGTCGCTCCTCTGAGAATGCATACCTGTGTTCGTAACTTAATGATCTCTTGATTCAGCATTTCATTGGTTTTTTTCATATTATCTGCTATGCCCACCGGAAAATAGAGCCCAGAAGTTGAAGGCATAGGAGTGGCAGAGCGGGGCGGACTAGATCTCCTAGAGAACGGTGATACTGACCGGGAGCTAATACCAGATGGAGCCGGAGCTAGCTTTGGAGTTGACCTTCGCATGTCGCCTATATTAGACTGCACAGCATCTTTCAGTTGTAACAAAGAAGGAAGCTGAGAGTTGCGACCTAGTGAAAAGTTGTCAGTTTTCTTTCCTTGTTTGGCAGCTTTGCTATCCAATTGCTTGATTAAGTCCATATTGGATGTACCGAATTTAGCTAATCTTATTTCAGATTTATCTAGCCTGTCTTTGTTCTCCGCAGAAAGACGAGGCACACCACTGTTCCTTCTGTTAGTATCGCTTATCTCAGACACTTTGCTGAGTTTAACATAACAAGAGTCGCACACACGATATAGTCTTCCCGCGCTTGGGGCCAATGCAGCTCGGAATGCTTTTTTTGAACTGCAAGAATGGCAATGCACAAGTCCACAATTGTAACAGTTATGCCTTTTCCTTGTGAAACCAAAAGCCAGTCTACAGGCTGAACACTGAGACTGCTCAGCACCAGAGACCCATTTGTGCAGACATATGGCTGCAGTGTAATTTGATCCACAGGCAATGTACTTTACGTGTCTATCCTTTAAAGCTTCCACAAGAGTTGGTACCTTTCGATCCTCCAGATCACCATGGCCTAATCTCCCATTGGCTCCTTTACCCCATGTGTAAACTTCATTTTTAGATGTTAAGGCCGCCACGTGATATGCACCGCAGGAGATCTCCTCAACAAATTCACTTGCAAGCTTGTCCTCCACCAAACACGGTAATTTCCCGTCAGTCTGCAGATTGCCAAGTTGACCATAAACAGTACTTCCCATAGTGAACACTTGTCCAGACGTAGTCAAACCAACTGTCAAACTGTGTCCACATGCAATTTTGTGAAAATTGTAATCAATTAGAGCAGGTACACATGTTGGTTTCAGCCGAGGATCCTTGTCACCATGTCCGAGACGATTTTTGTCTCCATCACCCCACGTGAACAATTTTCCAGATGATACCGAACTTGAGTTTGACTGTGTGACAATGATCTCGACAACAGCAGCAGTGTGCCAAACCCCGCATGACACCGCAATCGTTCTCAATCCTGATAAAGATTCAACTTCCCTTGGATACTGAACTGTTTCCCTGTCACCGTGCCCTAAGACACCAAATGTTCCATCGCCAAATGTAAAAAGCCTCCCATATGATGTTATCAAAGCAGTGTGCCAGGGTCCACAAGTTACTGAAGCCACATGAAGCCCCTCGAGAGAACCCGCAATTCTCTTTGGTATCCAGTGACTGATATCAGAGCCATGCCCTAAAAGCCCGACATTATGTGTACCGTCACCCCAGGTATAGAGCTCTCCAGCCAGAGTAACAGCACAAGTGTGGAATTCTCCACAAGCAACAAAGTCAACAGATGAAGCAGCTGTGAGAGATTCAACAAGACGGGGATGAAAAACATCCTTCCCAATACCATGACCCAGTCTTCCTCCAGATTCCTCACCCCAAGTAAAAATTTCACCTTGCCTTGTCACAAATGCAGCATGCCTAACACCACAGGCAATTTGATGAACATCCAGGACAATATTTGACTCCAATGGCTTCGGCACAAGGACATCCGTCCTTGTGGTCAGATAACTTGCATTTTTATCAATCCCAACCTTCACAACATTGTCACATATAACCTCACCCCAAATGTAAACGTCACCTAAAGCATCAGAGTCATCTGCTGCAGAACCGTGACTAGAACTACTTTGGGCACTAGAGACACTAACTCGAAACCCATCTGAACCAGATAACTTTGGTTGCATATTTTTGGTGTCCAATGCAACATGAGATTTCTCTGAATCAGTTGAAGGAATCTCAGGCTCAGAACTCTTAGGAGAAACAATTGGATCGAAATTAAAAGGAGTCCCAGGAGAGCTGTGACCCCTTGAAGCGCTGGCAGAACTGCTGCTTGGACTGCTCGATGTCAAGTCTCTACTGGCCTGGAGTACATAGAAAACAATCAAAATGCTTTGAGTACCTAAACGGGATATTTCACATCAACAACACCATCCAAAAATTTCACCCGAGCAATATATCAAAACACACTACATAAAGAGTCTTTGCCAAAATACTTACATCAACAGAAAGGTTTCCACCATTCCAGCCATCAATTTTTGAACGCCCGCCTTGCCCAGTCGATATTAATGTTTTAAGACCTCCAATCCAAATTTCAGCCTCAACCTTGTCCTTGCAAATCTATTAAGAAGTAAACTGTTATGCTTAGAGTTATCATCAAGTATTGTTGAAACAATTGTCCAATATCAGTTTTATGACCACTAACCAAGTCGAGGGACTTCTTTTTTCCGTTGTATAAGAGAGAAAATGATAAGTAATCTTTCTCTGGGCGAAGATAACGCTGGAAAACAGCCTATTGCAGAAAAAAATGAGGGGCTTATAAGATACTGAAAGCCAAGAGTAATTTTCATACAACGACTATAAAGAAATGAGAGTCTTACTGTTCTTTGCCCAGGTACAATTTTAGATACAGAAGCTAATTTAAGTCGCTTTTCACCACTACTCGATATCCAGATCAAAGACTTTTCATCCTGCACAACCAACACCAAAGAGCATAACCTTCTCAGATGACTCAAATTCCCCCAAAAATAATCAATAGTAAAAGAGAAATGGTTTAAGCAGACAGCAACTCACACTAGACAATCTAAAAGGATAAAACTTCGGCTTCCCTTTACGACCATATTTCAAAAGTTGAGTTCCCTTCTTCAATGTAATCAATATCTGCCAAATGAACAAGATCCACATGAAAAAACAAGAACTATCTCATTTTCCACTACATGTGCTCCCTCGCATCACCAAGTAAATCAATCTCAATGGTCACCTTACGTAAAAGACTCAAAAAACAACAATCGTTTATAATTCCGTTCTTCGATTACTGTCTTCCCCTATAACTTACAATGTCAATGTCCTAAGCCTAAAGAGTTCTCTACAAAGCCAGATTCAACACACAAACTACATAGAAGGCCTTTAAAGGACATACAAATAAACCCCCTAAACTAAACTTAGAATTCAGATTCCAGATCATTGTTACAAACAACAATCAACATAGCCATAAGAGATTTGCTAGAATATCAACAATTTGAACAACCAAGACTCCAAATTTCCAACTTGGGCTTCAAACTAATACTCAGTATTGACTTGTGGTGACAAAAGATTCGAGCTTCCTACAACTCATAACAAAAAAAAGTTGTTCCCCCAAATGATCCCAAAACTGAACAAATCGAAAATTAAAAACGAACCTGCTCAAGGTTATGGTCAGCATTACTATAGGACACAAGATCTGCCATTCCATGTGAAAGACTCACAAGAACAACACCACCCTCTTCGATCCTTACCTAAAGAACCGTTCATCATCTAACAACAAGAGCCCACGAGGTCTTAGCCACCGTGAAAACCATCAAAATCGCACTACCCTCCTCGTCTAATTCAACTCTCAGATCTAAATTAGCTTCACCAAGATGAATAAAGACTCAAACTTTGGAATAAAAAAGTAGACGATTCTGAAGGAGATAGACTAGTTTGATTTTGACAAGTGGTGGTCTTTTTCAGAGTTTGTGATGGACAGTTTGAGTTTTCTCCGGCGAGAGAGAAAGTGGTGGAGAGAGAGAAGAATCCGGCGGAGAGGAAAAAGCAAAAGGGAAGAAGGAGACAGAGAAGTCAGAGACAGCGATGACAGAAGGAAGAAGAAAGAGAAAGTGATGGTAAAAATATTGTGAATAAAGGAAACTGTTTCTTTCTTGGACTTATTTATTACTTTACTTTGTTTTTCCCGGCAACTTATTAATTACTTTATTCTGTTTTTTTTCTTTTATGGAAATTGAAAATTTATTTGTACCGGAAAAAAAAAAAAAAAAAAAAAAGAAGAAGCTAAAAATTTATGAACCAAAATAGGGATAGACATTCGGATATTTGGATCGGTTTTGTTTGGATAATTCTAGTTTGAAATGATTCGGATACATGAAATTTATGAGATACTGAATAAGAACTAGATAAAAGTTAATAGATTTTTATTCAAATAGTTTAGAACTCGGTTCATATAATTTGATATTTACAAGGATTGATATATGTATGTATATATTGATTTTGTGATCCATTGAATTATGGTTAATTTAATGGAAATTTGGTTCAGTTTAGTTAGAAATTTTGTAGAGGTTTTATGAAAAATTACAAACTTAATAAAATGTAATTCATTTCTAGATTTTCATATGTAATTTTAAATTTAGGATAACATATGAACTAAACCAATAATATATATTTTTGAAAGAAAGAATGGTCCNATAAAAAAAAAAAAAAAAAAAAAGAATGGTCCCTCAAACAATCTAAATTTAAGTTAATCCAAACGAAATACTATAACTCTAGTCATTAAGTTCAGTTTGAATATTACTTCTATATCTATTAATACAAAAAAAAAAGTTTTATCTATTATTATAAATGGTTAAGTTTATGACGATAATAATCTCATAAATTATAAAAGTAAAGATGATAAGGATTTGTAACCTAAAAATTACACTAGAAATATCAATTGATTACCATTTAAATTAGAACAAGACCCTAATGCATTTTGCATGTTGATAATAAAAGTGTAGGTATGTTTAATAATGGCATTTGGAGTTTTGTTTAAGTGATGTAATCGGGATTGAATGAAAAATCGTTTTCTAATCCTTGTGATTTTGGACAACAATATTTAAGGATGTCCAAAGTAATCTTTTTAGAAAAGAAAAAAGAATAAATGTAGGAGGCATCCCTATGGAGAGTCTATTGAGGCTAGTGAATAAAAAGAAAAAGTGAGGAGACGTTCCCCATGCAGTTTTACATTCGAGAAAATCAAATTATATTCTACAAATTTGTTTGGTATCAACAACTATTTTATATACTTTTGATGTGGTATGGGAAATGGGATTCGTCTTCGTATCTTTTTTATTTTTTTGAGCTAACGAGTCATTTCATAAGGTCAACTAGACCGACTTTGTGCATCATTTGTTTTATGGAAATTGCTATTTGTTTTTTGATACGAATAATATTGACTTTCTTGGTTTTACTATTCTGATTTGAATAGCATTGTGGTGTAGCCTAACCATTTTAATTTGAGAAAGTCTTTTTGGTCCAAAGACTTAATGGTTTAAATATTATATCTACTAGTTTTGATTCTCAAATAAATGCAAGTTTTTACAGATTAATGAAGGTAAGGTTTCTTAAAATCATAAAGACATTCATATTATATCTTTTTCTACATTCTTGCTATAATCATAATTCCTAAGTGAATGCACATGGTTTTTCTTTTTTACCTCGAATTCATTCACTTTGTTTTCACAACTCATTTAAATTTTACCNAAAAAAAAAAAAAAAAAAAATTTTTTTTTTTTTTTTTTTTTTTTTTTATATAAGTTCGAGAGATTTCCATAAATATCTAGTTTATAAATCCTATAAGTCGAGTGTTACAGTTTTGTATAATTTTTCATGAAATTTATAATCTCAACAAACCGTTATACTGTGTGAGATTTTATGGATTAAACAGAGAAATCATATCTCGATTCTGTACTCGGTTTAATCGGTTTTTAAAAATATGTTTAAATATATATATATATATATATATATATATATTTATTTAACTCAGTTATTTTATAAATCGGTTTTCGGTTCTTACAAATTCCGGTTTGATTAATTGTGGAGTAAAATTAGGATCTAAACCGGGTTCAGCTTGATCGGTTCTAAAACTCAAAAGTCCCATGAAATTGGGTTAAAAGGGTAACTTACAAAGAGGTAAGTGGGTCCATTTTGGTCCGGTTGCTTTCCCTCCACATTTCGGGGAGTTAGTCGAGGACAATGTATCATCTTTTGGTGAAAATCATAATAATTCATCATCTTCTTTAAATTATTTTCTATTTTTACATTCCCTTTTTTTTATTGTGTAATCCTTAATTCAAATAGTTAAGTGGGTTACAAACGAATATGAGAGTGTGATTTTGTTTGATAGCATAATTACATGGGATCTAGTTCGTCCTCGACATTGTAAAAACAAATCAAAACCTTGGATTGGATGTTGCATATGCCCAAGTATCAAGACACAAAGGTGTAGCTCAATTTTCCATACATTTATATTAATATGTTTATATACATATACATTTGATTTAGACTTAAAATCTCCATTCTCATTATTATATCATCCATATATAGGTAGACTTAAAAAATCAGCACTTGAATATAGGATTAGGAGAAAATGGTACCTTGAAAAGAAGTGGGACAATATCTATTATCTTAACCTTCTACAATCTTTGGCATACATTAATCAAGATGATTGAAATCTTAGGCACATTTTATACAACAAAATAGAAAAAAAAGTCTTAGGCACATTAACATTTACAGATGTTGGAAGTTTAGTTAATCATAAAATCTTGTAAAAATTATTGTTCATTCGTTTTAGATAAAACAATATGGATGTTATTCTCAAAATTAAAAGGTTAGAAATCTAAACTAATTAAATAACCTATAATACAACGTATAAAAAAGAATTATATGCTAAGAAAAAAGTTTTTCTTATTGAAACAATATATTATATAGTTATCAGGAAGATATATATTTTTAGTAAAGTTTGGATCAAAAGAAATTAGAGGAGGGAAATTAGTGATATTTCCCCTTATAAATTGGACTTTAGATATAAAATACAATGAATTGATGATTATGGCAAAGGCTCGAGAGTTGAGACCAAAGGAAAATTTTGGTTAATATAAAGAAAAGCTCCAAGGAAACATGGAAACCTACTTTGTTTTTTGGTTGTTGCTGTGTATGTGGCCCCTCTCTTCACCTTATACATCTCTTTCTATTTCAATTTGTAATGAAAACATAATTCTGTTTTTTAGTTTGTCGTATATCTACATATACGTTGTTTTTTTTTTTTTTGTCAGGTATATATTCAATGTTCATTCATTGTGATTTTGCATGTCAGTATATGACAAGAATCATAAATATACTTCAAGATACCATCAAAGTATTTTTTTCTTTGTTTTTTTCCTTTTTCACAACGAGGTTTAGTTTTGTGTAGATTTTATTGGGTTTGGGCATTCAGTTTAACATAACCGAAACCGAATCATATGGACCCACAACTTTCATAAAATGGGCTTGGGATCGGTGATTTACTGGCCCATTTGAATTGGCGACGAAAGAGATCACATTGGTATTCGATTCCGGGTACGGATCGGATCCAAAAACACGGGTCGGATCGTCGAGATTCGGATCTTTAACTCGAGCTTCGGAGAACGAAGAACACAAATCAGAAATTTCCGAGACTCCCCAGAAGAAATCGTTCTCGATTTCGATTCAGAAGAGCTAGATTGTGATTGTAGAATCAAAGCTAAGCTATTCATTGAAATTAGGGTTTTTGTTTTTGTTCCTCCTTAGTCTCCTTGTACTTTGTGAATTTCTTCGATTTCCTGATTCTGTCGACTTCTATGGCGGATGGGTACTGGAACCAGCATCGACATCAGCATCAACATGGTCCTCTAAAACGTCACCGTTCGGAGTTCGGTAAGCTCTTCTTTTCTCTGCTCGTTAGTTCTCGAGCTTGTTGATGCTGAAAATTTGAGGTTTCTAGTCAGCAATTTTGAGAAAATTAGTAAGCAAATTTGATCATTAGTATAAGATTAATAAACCCTTTTGCTTGCTCACATTAATTGCCTTTGATAGTTCCAAAGATTCTGCATTTATGTGCAGTTTCCTCTGTTACGTTTATTTGATAGGTTTGGGTGTGAATTTACTTGTTATGTTTGTATGGTTACTTGTAGAAGCTCCACCTTCAGCAATGCCTTCAGGTCATGAGATGCACGGTGGTGGTTATTATCCGAGGGATGAGGAACTTGATGTTCCGGATACGAGAACTATCGGTTCAGCTTATGATCGATACCTCCAGAGCGTGGTACTGTTTCTTTTCGGAAAATTTTGAATTACGGTGTATTTGTCTTGCTTTGTTGAGCTGAGGAGTTCTGTTTTGTTTTGAAGCAAACACCGTCAATGCCATCGGGAGAAGCGGGTTCTTTGAATGGTGTGGGAATGGGAAGACCAGGAGGTAATGGGCAGTCCATGGGTGAGTTTATGACGAGACGTGGTGGAGTTCTTCCTCCAGATCATGGTCCAAATGGTCGGGGTATGGGTTTTGATCCACCTGAAGGTGTTGATAGGCGTAACCGTGAACCACTTCCTCTACCTCCAGATGCATCTAATACTTTATATGTTGAAGGACTTCCTTCTAATTGCTCAAGGAGAGAAGTAGCTCGTATCCTTTTTGATGACTCATGACTAGTTTGTTTTCTTTCTTGAAACCGATACCTTTTTTTTTAAATCTCTAACTTACTTAACGGAAACCATCTTCTCTACACTGTCCTTAACTGAGGTTTAGATATATTTCGACCTTTTGTAGGGTATAGAGAAGTGAGAATTGTAACCAAAGACTCCAAACACGTAAGTTTCCTTTCTTCGAAGTTTGGATATTGGTGCTTGTCCCTGAAATTTTATTACTTTGATAAACCTAATTAAAGGGTTTCGTTTCTATGGGCAATGCAGCGGAATGGAGATCCTATTGTTCTTTGCTTTGTTGATTTCACGAACTCTGCCTGTGCAGCGACTGCTCTGAGCACCTTACAAGGTATATAATAAGCTTAGCAAATCTCTTTCCACTTAATCTTGTCTAAGTTTGTTATCGTTATTTGATCCTTTTCTCTATCCTTCGTTGCTTTAGATTGTCGTTATATAATAAGTTTCCACATATTGTGAATTTGTGATATGTCGAGTGTGGTTTCCAAATGTAAACCTTAAGCTAATCTTTAACCGTATGGAGCTATGCTTCAAATATCATGTTCTCTAAAAACATATGCCTTTCACAGGCTATCGAATGGATGAGAACGAGCCTGACTCCAAGTGTTTACGGCTCCAATTTTCAAGAAAACCAACTTCAAGACCAGGACGAGGAAGACGATGACGAGTCAAAGGACATTGTGGTACACCAACCAAATGGTAACTCATTGTCTCTCGTCTGCTGGTACCTCCTTTGAGGCTTTGAGTAGAATCTCAATGAAAACCGAACATTACATCACTTGTTATATCAGTTGAAGCAAAAACCTGAGTTAGAGAAACAAATATTCGCGGAGAGTGTATAATACGACGTTAATAGGAATTTGTAAACTCTTTTTACATATCTATTTATACTAACTCTTTTTACATACACTCATTTGTTTTTGTTACCATCCTAGATTTCAAGCTCTCTTGTCTTTGTTTACTAAGTTGTGTTGTTAAATTCAAATGTTCGTTCCGACCAAAAAAAAAAAAAAAAAAAAATTAAAATTTT
>OVAF01000205.1:43041-56328 GCA_900406245.1 Odontarrhena argentea | reverse complement strand
GATAGAAACCTGATAGTCCTTAGGTGGTTAGGACTAGATTCAGGTTTTCCTACATTAACTGGATAATCGAAGTCATTTTAGAGTAAAAATCATAGTCATGAACCCAAAATATTTCTCGAGGTTCATAGAAACTTTTGTCACTTGAGAGAGGATAGCAAAACAGAACGATGAGATATTTTCATATTTGCGGGCATTTCCTACTATACACTAATGGAATGAATTTTCGTTTAATTTTCAATTCATTACCATTTAGTTTTCTGGTGTGATATTATTTGGACATAAATATTATATAGTATAACATTTTTATAAGTACGACTTTGTAAATCTTTGCTATCCAACCATATAGTTAGTTAAACTATTAAACATATGTAGTCCAAGAAAAATTAAAGTTTCCAGTCACTTCCACAATCAATATTGAGTATTTGATGGGTTCATAATTTTATCAATTGATTGTAATTATGTGAATAAATACATATGATTGGTAATTAAAATGATCATGCACATATATTTCGTAATATTACAGAACAACATGAAGATGACCTGATCAACATTTTCGACAGACAAAATGTCAATATCATATCTATCAATGGAATCTTTATACAGCCATTGTTTGGAATGTTCAAATATATATAATTTTACTAGTATATAGGTTGGCAAATCATTGCCATATATAATCATATGATTTTTAAATCTATGTTTGAGCAGTAGTCAAATCTTTGGATGAAGTGACATCCGAATAGAAATGATCTTCCAATGAGTAATTTGTAAGACATTTATTAAAGGAGGAGTTTGTTGAATAACCAAACAAAAAAGGAAAATTTAGAAAATAACCAAAAGAGATTTTGCCACATCAAGGAGACTTGGTTATTGAGTGAAATATAATTTTTTTGTTGGTTATTTTTGCTAATTTCCCTTACTTTTTTTTTTGTTCACTATTAATTATGCCGGTTAGAATTTGAATAGTTCTATTAACAATGACAGAATTACAAAGTACTATCCCATAAATTATTGGAACTAAATTATTTATTTAAAAGTGTAATTTATATAACTTGTGTTAATTATATTAAAGGAAAAAGAGAAACAAAAAGTCAAAAAAATTGAAGTTCCAAATTTCTATTGGTTGCTAGCAAATGCTGAATTGCAAAGAACATCACATCGATCAATCTGAGATTTATCATGACTTTTATTAAAATCATAGTAATAAATTTTAGTGTGTGAGAATAAATTTTTGTCTAAACAAAATCAAACAAATTATCTGAATATATGTTGGCGTATATATGTGTGAACAATAAATAGAATTAATTCCGAAGATATATTTAAATTTTGTTATGAATCAATTTTATAATCTGAATTTAAAATATTAAACATATGGAAATAAAATAACACTGATCGACTGATTGATCGTTGTCCGAGACTCACTTTGGGGATCTGCGGATATATATGGTTGGTGGGTGTCTATATGGACTCCATGTCTAACATGATTCCCAAATCAATGAACTTTGCCATTTTAGTTGTAGTCGTGACTCCCAAATTGTCTTTCTTGTTTATTTTTTTAGTTGAAATCAATCCGAGAACAGCATGCATTTCATAAATGCGTCGACTCTTCCTAATCCTACGCAATTATTTGAATCTAACTCTTAACTAAGTCAATTAATTAGTTCTTAATGGATCTATATAGTATGAAATTGCATTAATTTACTACCCTTGCCATGTGATGTAATCCATAAATAAATGATATACTAACACGTTATTCGTGTGGGTTTATTTGATTTACATGAGTTCTTTTCTGTGTGCAATTTACTGCGAAACCCTAGACTAAATTTTACGGTCGCCATTCTCAAAGTTTCGAACCACTAAATTATTTTGGCAAATTGGGGTCAGCACAATGACCACATATCGATCATTGGTCAATACTCAAAACTTATGTTAAAAAACAGTTCACTTAAAAAGTCACATTTTTCTTCTCTTCCATTTCAAATTAACTGTCATTTTAGAATTTTTTCCTTTTTATATTCTATATATTTCAAAATAAGTGTCATTCAGGATGATTCACTTAAATTAAAAAAAAACATATTAAACTTTATGTTGTACCCTTACAATTAGAAATTGACTATTGATATTCTTCTTAAAACTTGAGGTTAAATTTGGTATTTAAAATTAAAAATTACATTAAAAAACGAAATCGACAAACAAATTGAAAGAAAAAGTAAAATAATACTTGTTTTAAAGCAGATAGATTATTAATAAATCATATTAAATATTCTATTATACCTTCAAAAGAGAAGATGATCATTGGTTTTCATTGTTAAACTTAGTGTTAAATTTGATATTTAAAATGCATTGAAAACCTAAAATGACAACTAAATCAAAACATAAAAAATAACTCTTGAATGACTACTGATATGAAACCAAGGAAATATATGTTTACATTACATTTTCTCTATATCTTGTAACATAAAGGCATATTTTATATATATATATATTAATATATATATATATATATATATATATTATTTACAGCGTTTGAAGACATATCAATATATCATACTAGTTCGAGCTGACGTCAATAAAAGAAACATTCTTCGTAAATTAAAATTTAAAATCAAAGGGTATGTTGTGGAAGATTGAGATTCCACTAGCGATTCCATCACCATTTTAATCTTAAATATATAATTATGTGACTGCCCATTCTAAAAACTGGCAAGTTGGTCATATCTAAATTAAATACCATAACCTAATTACATTTGAGAAAGATTCTCTTAATTGTGGGTGAGAGAGAATGGTTCAAATCTTCAAATACCATAATAACATTTAATTTTGAGAATGATTCAAATTAATCCGAAATAATATTAAAGGTTTTGGAATTATCAAAATCATATACTATAGTTTATTTAGAAAAAACACCTTTTTTTGTTACGACTTGCACGTCATACTTAGTTGTGTTTATTTTAATATTACACATTTAATGATGTTATTAACCCAACGAAACTCACTCTCCCTCATTGTCCTTAATCTCTCTATTCTCTCCATTATATTGTCTCTCTTACAGTAAACAATCAGCCATGGGAGAAGAACCATTGCTTCAGAAACAGAGGATCCAACAAGACGTTGAATCAGATAAAAGGCTTCTTCTTAATGAGGGTGAAGATGATGGTCCAGTCACTTTTGTTTTACTCTTCACAACCTTCACTGCTCTCTGCGGCACCTTCTCTTATGGCACTGCCGTAATTTTCTTTATCTTCCTTGTTTTTTTCAAAGAGTTTTTTTCTTATTTTTCATAGGTTAAACAGAAAAAAATGTTGGTTATGTCTTTAGAGTACTATAAGTAGGTCAGATATCATATTATCAATCATTCATTCATTTGGGGAAGATTTGTTGCTCTGACGTTCTGTTTCTACTTCTATTTTTAAGAAAGGTCCAAATCAAGAGAAAAAGTTGCATCACGAGATGTGACTTTTTAATATATTGATTAATAATACCATATGAAATTTAAAGCTTTTGTTTATTTATTTTTGGCAGGCCGGCTTTACATCACCAGCTCAAAATGGGATTATGACAGGATTAAACCTATCTTTGGCCGAGGTAAATTGTTGTTAAACTTATTTGTTATCTAATACAGAAAGACGAAGTATAATCATATTTGTATACACGGACACGTTTCAAAAATGTAGGGTTTATAGGATTTATCTATTACAGTAGTGAATTAGAATGCTTAGTAATAATATATTTTTTAAAATGTCTAGATTTCATATTTACTTAAAAATAAATTATTTATTTATATAATATTATAAAAAATACTTTTTGATTTTTTTGGGTCAACTTTTGGTATATGTAAAAAAAGATCGTATACCAGTTTGATTGTTTCTGATATGGATGCAGTTCTCATTCTTTGGATCTGTCTTAACAATCGGTGGACTTGTCGGAGCCGCTATGTCGGGAAGACTCGCCGATGTGTTTGGTCGGAGAGGCGTAAGCTCTTTTTTTAATTTTCTTTTCTTTTTTGTCAACAAGCTAAAATATTTGTACATTTTATCCAGTTTTAAAGATACTAATTAATTTATCACCACGTACTCTATTATGAAACTCGTCTTAATGAATTAGTGTTATTCGCAGGCTTTGTGGGTTTCAAATTCATTTTCCATGGCTGGCTGGCTTATGATCGCCTTCTCTCGGGTATTTCTATTAATCCGTTGAATATTTATTGGAAGATAGACTTAGCAGAATATATATGGAAATATCAAGAAGATATATGAATATATTAACTTAGGAAATTTATCTTGTTTCTAAATATATTATTTACATATATTTTTATCCTAATTAAAAAAATTATATATAAACTAATGTATCTTATATCATTATTGTTATGAGAGTCTAATTTAACTTCTTCCGAACACACATTCGTATTTTTACTCATATCAATCTATCAATGTTTCACATTTTTAAGCAAATGGCTCCGCTTTAGACTTCCACACGACTGATATTACAGTAATTGTAGACAAAACAAAAATTTCCAATGGCGAATAGTTAATTTTATTGTTTGCGGTTTTCTAATTATAAATGTTAATTTATTAGGCGGCTTGGTCTCTTGATATTGGAAGACTTTTTCTCGGCGTTGCAGCTGGCGTATCTTGTTACGTGGTACGTAATATAATAAGCTAGGTTTTAGTAACTTTCACTCCAAGCAACCAAAATATGTTTCATTTTCTTACTAAAAAATCTCATCAATCTACAGGTACCAGTCTACATTGTCGAAATCGCACCTAAACAAGTCAGAGGCGCCTTCACTGCGGTTAACTCGGTAATTTACTGTTAAAATATTCATTGATTAACACATTTTATTATTATTTTCTTATTGGTCTTTTTACTTTTTCTGACAGCTCGTGATGAGTGCAAGCGTCTCCATCACACTTCTCGTTGGATCAGTCATGTCATGGCAAAAATTAGCTTTCTTAAGTAACTTTTTTTTTTATTATTAATGCCCATTAAAATGATATAAATCATTTAATTAATTTTAACACCGTATATTCTTATGATGATTTTGACTGTAAGCTAATTCAAGTTGATACTAATTTTATTTGGAATTGTGCAGGTACGGTTCCTTGTGCTTTACAATTCTTCGGTTTATTATTTATACCAGAGTCTCCTAGGTGGCTGGTAATTTATTCTCCCATTATAGCTATTGATTAGAGTTACTCTCTTTTGTTTCAAATAATAAATGTTGTTTAGCATTTGCAATGCTATTTTTAACCTAATCTACAATTTTTTTCAGAAAGCTAGTAACATTTGTATTTCACTCATTTTGACATACTGACTAGAAATATATTAATTGGAGGCATGTTTGCATATTTTTCAAGCTTTTAAATATTTGTAAAATATGTTAAATGATTATCTTTGTAAATTGGAAATAGTACATATATTTACAAGTAAATCCATTAAACAATTGTAACACATCTTTTCTTTTTAACAAATTTATAGTCGAGAAATGGTCGGGTAAAAGAAGCCGTAGCTGCACTCCAGCGTCTACGAGGACAAAACACTAATATCAGTGTAGAGGCTACACAAATCAAAGTAATAATGCTTAAGAAAATATTTGTTTTTTTTAAATAACAAATTTGCTCACAATTTTTTTTTTTACTGACGAGTGACGATTACAAAAACTAACAGATATTGAATTTTTCAGGAATATATGGATAATCTTCGAGAATCCAAAGACGATGTTATGTTTGAGCTCTTTAAACCACAATACTCTCGTATCATTAGCGTAAGAATTCTACAAAAAATTGTAAATGTCCCAATAAAAACGCGAAACTATATATATAATTTTGTATAATTTTAGGTGGGAATTGGATTGTTAGTGCTGCAACAACTCGGAGGTCTCAGTGGCTATACATTTTACATGAGTTCGATTTTTCTCAAATCAGGTATATATACTTTGAATTATATCTCTTGCAGAAGACGAATCATTTGCTAAGAATTAATATGATTATGATTGAAAAACTGACTCTAATTCACAATTTAATTGTTTTCATAGGATTTCCTAACAATTTAGGAGTAATTATAGCGACCGTGGTGCAATCAGTGATGAGCATTTTAGGATTAGCGATCGTGGATAAATATGCCAGACGATCCCTTTTAACGGTTATAAATCTATTTTAAACCCATTTTTATTTAATTAAACTATATAACATATAGTGGATTTTTTTTTTTTTTTTTTTGGCGATGTAGCGAAGAATCAGAAGTTAACTTAGTTTTGTTTATTTGATTTATTTGTTTGCAGGTTGCCACAGCTATGATGTGTTTGGGGTCATTGATCACAGGACTATCGTTTTTGTTTCAGGTATTTTTATCTGAATAAGAATTACATTAGTGAAATAAAAACATATATGTTTGTTTTTTGAAATAAAGTCAATATATATTGAAGAGAAAACTGATTAATTTGCAGAGCTATGCTTTACTCAGCGATTACACTCCAACTTCAACATTCATCGGAGTGTTGGTATGTATACTGCATATTAATTATATTCCATTCGAAATAATTATAAGAAGATTTTCCTTACATAATTTACATTTTTTCAATTATATATGTATATTTTTCATTGAAAATACTGACTCGATCTTAATGTATAGGTTTTTTTCATTTCAATCACAATTGGAATAGGTGGTATTCCATGGGTCATGGTCTCCGAGGTAATGGTTTTGTAATTACAGGAATAGTTAAACATCATAATCGTGTGTTAATATATATATACACAACAATTACAGAAGTGTATTATTTGAATTGGAAAGCATAAATATATAGATGATGGGTACGTACGGTAAGATGAATAATGAAACAATGTGATATGAAAATGGTATATAATTACCGCTAAAAAAGAAAATACTAGAAACAAAAAAATTGTGTGCAAGCATTGGTCTACTTATAAGCATATAAAAACGTAAGCATATATACAATGTATAATGTTATCTTAATCAAACGTAACAATTAGCTAGGTTTTAACATTTCCAGTGAATCAAAGTTATATATCTTAATCAGTCGTGTTAACTATATTAAATTTTGTGGGAAACTAGATGACACCGATGAATATAAAAGGATCAGCAGGAACGCTATGCAATCTAACCAGTTGGTCCTGCAATTGGCTCGTCTCTTACACATTCAACTTCTTATTTTCATGGAGCACGTCAGGTAATTAATTTATTTCGTAAGTTTTTTTCAAATAAATAAGTAAAGGGAAAATTGTCAAAAAATACCCAAACTATTTTGTTTTAGTCAAAAAATACCCAAATTACCGAGTTGGCCAAACAATACCTCAACTCTTCATTGATTCGGCCAAAAAATACCCAAATTATTGAGGTGGTCATATAATACCCCAACTCTTCGATGATTCAGCCAAATTAGCACAATAATTCGGGTAGTTTTTGGCCGAATCAACAACGAGTTGAGGTATTGTTTGGCAATCTCAATAATTCGGGAATTTTTTGGCCGAATCAACAAAAAATTGAGGTATTATTTGGCCATCTCAATAATTCAGATATTTTTTTGGCCAAAACAAAATAGTTTGGATATTTTTTGGCAATTTTCCCGTAAATAAATGGTTAATTGATTTTCTGATGTCTAAATCATAGGTGTATTTTTCATATATACCATAATATCGGCTGTGGGCATCCTATTTGTGATAAAAATGGTACCAGAAACTCGAGGTCGTTCGCTCGAAGAAATTCAAGCCGATATTACACGGTCTGATATTGTAAATTGATAACAATTCTCATCTTTTATACATTCATTCATATAAATTAATGTATGGTCTTCCTTATCAATAAATGGAGACTTGCCTGGCCATAAATAAATAGCTTAATGTACACATAGATCCATGAACGGTTGGTTCGCATTTATAAATTGTAAGGTTTGTTGATCACTTCATGTAATTTGGTTATATATAAATCTAAAGATAAACTAAAAGTTTATCAGTTAATTATTAGATATTGCAATGAATTATACATACGTAAAGTTTATGTAATTACGTACTTAGTCTATAAATTAAAAGTGGTAGATCCGTAGATGTTATTTGTAGCCCCAGATCAGACGAGGCTTAAAATCTTGATATCCATCTCACAACTATTGATGTTCCCACTCTTGCGAATGCGATAAGACTTTTCAGTTGGATCATCAATTAATGGGACCAAGCTGCCTCGTTTCTCTTCATCTTGACCCAACTCTTCCAAAGGATTTTACGTTGATGCTCCTCAAAATGCCACCAAAATTTACTCAAGGCACTAGTCAAATTTATACAAGTAGCCTTTAGCAACTAAAAACAAGACATATCATATATATATATATGGGCATAACCATGACTATTGTCTTAAGCATAATATCCTTACCTCGAAAAGATAGCTTTTGAAAATACCAAACAAATATCTTAGTCTTCAATCTTCTAGAATATATATAAGCTAACAACTCCACTCATAAAACTTTGAGGGTGTCTTAAATTATATTTAATTAATTTTTATTATTATTATTTTATTGTGAGTGTCTAAGAGAGGGTCTTAACTAAGATTTGGGGGTCTAAACTAGGACATTTTGACATTCTCTCTCATGATTTTAAAACCCTCATCACTATTCTTTTTTTTTTTTTTTTTTTTCGGGGTNTTTTCTTTATTGTTAAGACCTTTGTTAAGACACTCTATTGGACATGGTCTAACCCAAAATGAAATTTAGGTTACAGTTCCCACTAAGTCAGCCGCCAGCGGCTACGAGAGAACGGAGAAGTCGAGACCGGCAGCTTCAAACACGAAGCAAAGAGCCGACTTCACCGAGGGAGACCCGCCGCCATCCCTTTCCTCCACCACCCAGGTAAATTAATTTTTTTTTTTTTTTTTTTTTTTAAACTTAGGTATTTTAATTTAGTAANTTTTTTTTTGAAACTTAGGTATATTAATTTAGTAAGTACTTTTGATATTAAATATTTCCAAGCAAGTTTTACGGCTACATGTTCTGAACATTTTGAGTAGGAACTTAGGATACATAAAAATACTTTTGAACTTATAGTAAAAAAGACGGGAAATCATAAAAAAAAATTATCACTGAACGAAATGATACAAGTGATTTTATTTGTGTTCTATGGACCACAAAATTTTTGCTACAAAAGTTGGAATGTCTCTTTACATGGTATTTGACCATACAAACACAATGCATATACCTTTTGTTTATCTCCCGTGTTTGTTACAAAATTCATAATTTTATTAGTACTTAATTAGATGGAGTTGTGTGATTGTGGTATATGTGTGTATATAGCTATGGCTGTTTTCTTCTTCTTATAATTGGAAAACTGGTTATGGTTACATAATACAGAACTTTCATAAAACAACCAGTTTTCCAATTATAAATGCGTCTTGATTTCCATGTCGATCATATACGTATTGTATTGAATTCAATGTAGGGTAAATGTGCTCACTTTGTTTGCGTTTGACTAATCGTCAAAGTGAAATAAAATGTCAAATAAAATATTGAAGAAGTCCACCACCGAAATTCAATACATAGCTCGATTAATTTTTTCAACTAATGAATTTATTTCTTCAAAACCAGATAACAATCATAACATAATATCAGAAAATCATGGAATAAATAACTTTATGCGGAATTATATATTAATTTTTTTTGTTCATAATGATTTGGTATTGCCATGCATTGCATTCCATGCTTCAACGTAAACTTATTTTAGCTCTCATCAAGGAAATCCACCGCCGTACCCACCACCAGCTCCGGCTCCACCACCGAATCCACCACCGGCACCTCCACCTGCTCCTCCTCCAAATCCACCACCACCTCCGGCTCCGCCCCCAGCTCCTCCTCCAAGTCCACCACCAGCTCCACCTCCAGCTCCACCCCCAAATCCACCACCTGCACCACCGCCAGCTCCTCCTCCGGCACCACCGCCTCCACCAAATCCTCCACCGGCTCCACCACCAGCTCCTCCCCCAAGACCACCGCCTCCTCCAAGACCGCCTCCTCCGCCTAAACCGCCTCCGGCTCCTCCGCCTAAACCGCCTCCGGCTCCTTCGCCAAGACCGCCTCCTCCTCCAAGACCGCCACCTCCACCAAGGCCGCCTCCTCCACCAAAGCCGCCGCCTCCACCGAGACCACCTCCTGGATGGTGGTAGAACGTCTTCTGATCCTCGAGACCACTCTTAAGCTTCCTGTTAGAGACAGTAGCAAATGAAGTGAAAGCTAGAGAGCCGACAAGTAAAGCAACAAGAAGCATTGACTTGGAAGCCATGTCCATCTTTGTGTTTTGTGTAATGTGATGATGAGGAACTCTTTAGGCCAATCAGGTGGTTTATATATAGATCATGCATGTGGCTATTGCTCAAGAGTTGAATGAAAATGAGCTAGAGAGTAGTAAAATTCTAGGAGTGAATAATTATCATTAATTCATCTGCCCATCTAATTCGTGTTGGCAAATTTAATGCAATCCTTAACTACCATTGTTGACTTATTAGTCTAGTCACTCACCCACATGTAGTAGACCCCCTCCATTTCATTCTTTGTGTTAATACTTAACTAGATGTATGCCCGCGCTACGCTGCGGAATTTCTTTTGTATCTTTTGTTTTTATATATTTCATTTTTATTTTTTGATTGCTCCATTTTTTTATTTTACATGTGTTCATTTTTTGTATTTTAATGTGTATTTTTTGTTATCTAACAATTTTAATTAATTATATTCAGTAGACATTTTTTTTTACTGTAAAAATGAATAGTAGATAAAAAAAAAATTTGTTGACAAATATGTTTATCATAATTTTATTTTTATATTTTGAATGTTCCATTTTTCTACATTTTTCATTTTAAAATAATTATGTGTATTTTATTATTTTAGTAATCTTAATTATTTGTTTTAAGTATGACATTGGTTGATTTTTTTTAAAAAAGTATATATTGAAGAAGCGATGTAGTTTAATATAAAAAGCAACAAAAAAATCCAATATTGAAGCATTGCCATTTCAACTAAAATAAATTAATCTCGTACAAACAAAACGACGTTATTTTGATTAACAGACTTACATTGTTGTTTCTTTTCAAATAATAATCAATTAAACAACGTCATTTTGCTTGAATTTTTTTAAAAAAATTTGGCCAAAACGACGTGGTTTCAAACATAAAAAATTGGCCAAAACGACATGGTTCCAAACCTAACTTTTCATTTTTTGTTAATTTTCACATTACAACATTATTTTATATATAATTTAAATTTGGTAGCAACATTGAACATAGTTGTCTAAAAAAAATCTGATTAATGTTGGTTTTGATATCACTCGACACTTGTTCGTGTATTTATTTGCCATGGTATTCAATATTCAACATAAAACCTGTAGAAATTAAAAATTGCAAATGGACAAAAGGACTCAAAACCATAGCTTCGTAAATCCCAAAACAATATATAACAAATATATATTATTCGGTTACCTATATTATACATATCTTGGAACACTGTGAAGCTAAGGTGCTTTGTTACGAATTATATTTTGGTGTTTGGACAAGTTTAACATCAATCAGATCGAGATTTCAATTTTGAAACTTCTATGCAGAAGAAGTTAATTCCCAAAACCGAGCCATTGAACTACATTTTTTATTTCTTTTCACAAAGTCATATACAAAAGACAATATATCTTTGCAACATGTTATCTGTAATATTTGAATACAATCGAAATATGAGAGGTATGTTCTCCAAGCTTTCTGTATGAGCATCTTCAATTCTTCATCATATTGGTCATACATGTTTTAAGTATTTTGTTCTCTATAGCTCACACCACCACATCAAACAGAGTAATTGATAGGAACAAAAGACATAAAATGAGAATGATTTGACATCTTGCATATGTATTCAATAAGAATCTCCATAGTGACCTATATTAAAATCATAAGTGAAAACACAAAAGAACTTTCACAAAAGTTTGAGAAGAACGTACAGACTACAAAGTGCTTCATGCCCTACTGCTGAGAGCTTTCTTTCTTATACCTTCCTTAGTAGATACTTTAGGAAAGCTTGAATTCTTAGTTAAACTTACCTCTAAGCCGAAGACATAAGCTTAGAAGACAAGAATCACATTTCATCGAGGAACATGATATGTGAGCATCTAAAAGCTAGTATATGTTGTACTTATCTCTGCAAGTAAAAGGATACCCATAAGCACTTTCATAAAATTCAGAAACAGATAGAAGACGTGGTTTTCCAGGTTATATAAATGATTATAAGTTAAAGCTACTGAGCCATGACAAAAGAAGTGAATTGAGTTCGATTACTCACAGTGCTGAATGTTTTGGGAGAATCCTTAGATTCTTCGGAAATAAACTGATGCTTATCATCACCTTTGTGTGATTCTCGACACACAATCAGACATTCTCTTGATCTCTCTAAGAGAAACAAACCATCTTCTCAACAAATGCACTCTCTCGCCACCTCTCGAAGAAACAAAACCTTTTCTAATCTCTTCACCGTGAGATTAAAACTCTTTACATTCCTGCTTTGAAAGTAATCGATTGGATATCCAATGAAATTGATTTGCATAAAAGAGAAAATCAAGTAATTGCGTAGGATCCGATCTTGGATGAGTTTGGCGCCTTCGGAGACAGCATTGCCGGCGGTGAGGACGGCGGAATCGGCGAGACTGACTGCGAGACTACGAATGGGTGAGATTTTTCTTCCCCCCCCCCCCCCCCCCCCCCCCCCCCCNTTTTTTTTCCCCCCCCCCCCCCCCGACTTATTCTACGTTGTGCACCGGCGGCGTCCACACACAATACCACAAACCGGTTCTGAATATTGTTCCAGAGAAACCAAGCCCGAAAATCACTCACAGTTCAGTCAAATCCATGAGCACAAGAACCCAAAAGAGAAAGATATACTCAATCCTAAAGTAGAAACTCGAAACGGAAGAGAGTGAGAGACAAGATTGCGAGAGAGATGAAGGGTCTTCGCCTTTAGGAATTCTTCGTTCGCCTCAATAGCATGTTAAATTCTGTGATGGTGATGATGTTCAATGGATGTGATTTTAAACTCCGTGATTGAAGATGATGAAGTTGGAACGACATCATCGGAATAAGATTTATGGGCATTTATTAAATTTTGGAAACCTAAAGATAAAAACTCCGTCGTAGACGAAGAAGAATATTTTTGGGATATATGTGTCATATTGAATGCTGAGGTGTCCAATTGAAATATTTTAATTGGTTTTTGTTAAAAAATATGCTGATGTCATATGAGCTTATGTGTCAAGAGATGGTGTGAGAGACAAG
>OVAF01000205.1:31791-43015 GCA_900406245.1 Odontarrhena argentea | reverse complement strand
ACAAGAGCTTATGTGTCAAGAGATGGTGAGACACAACTCTACTTTTATATAATAGATACTATAGTTATCGTTTCTTGCCTTTCACATTCTAATTTGGCTATAGATCTTAAATAATTCTTATGCCTACTGTTAAGAAAATATACTTGTTATGTCTGGTTTCATTTAATGTTTCCTTAATATGTTTATTACATGTTGTACATTATAAAAAGAAGAGGTGATTAATAATACGATCAATATTTACAGTTAAGATCTTTCATTTTTCTTGAGTTTGACGAGAGGTTTGGGATTCGGCATCTACCTCGCAGTAATTGCACATTGTATATAAAATTAATCTCGTTTCTATTTTGAATATTCTACGTACGCAAGCAAAATATTCGCGGTGACTAGTTTGTGTGTGATTAACATATGAAAGCGAATAATTTGCTATAAAGTCAACAAGTTTCTAAATTTGGCGGATCTTCTTGGATTGAATGCTTTCTTCTTAATCTATCTTCTCGTCCATAATTTCAACATCTAATTATGATTGTCAAAAATCAGTGGTCCCATTAGTTACGTTTATGAAGATAACTTGATACCAATCTACAATAAAAATCCGATCTAAATACAAATCAACAAGTTTGGTGTGGAGACACATATATTGATATACATGGTATAGTTACAAATACAATGGCAACTTACTTCTTCGGATCATAGATTATACACCACAAGAAAAAAATTTGTGGGTAATATTTCCTACAAACGGATACGGTTTTTCTACCAAAACGACGTTGTTTTAGATAACGGTGCTAACGATTTCCATCAAAAATATTGTCGGCGGGGTTTAAAATGGCAAGTCAACAATAAGTTACGTGTTAACTTGACAAATCAACGAAAACTTCATATTTGATTCCACCATCTTTTAATTAAGTTCATGTTTTTTTCTTTGGGAAACCCAACAATGGACTCTTACTTTAAGGTTCTTAATATATAATAATGCAGATATCATGTTGGCCGTCAAAAACGCAAAGATATTTTAATTTTAATAAATCAACAAGACTTGGATTCCATTTGGCGCTCTTCTTTCTCTATCTTCATCTTCACAACGCCTCTACTCTTTACACCTTCCTCTCTCTCTCATTCCAATTCGCGGCAATGGAGGATATCGATGACGCAGAATCCGAATCACAGGTTTCTATCTATCTTCGATTCCGTTTTCTCTCGGTATCTTCTGATTTCTCTGCTCGTCGTCTCCTAAGAAATCGAATGTTATGCCATTGTGTTCGAAATTGTGGAAGTTTGGAATCTGGCTTCGTCAGTTCGTTACTATGGATCTATGCTGGAATCGATTTCTATCTATCTCAATAGTGCAGATATTGATAAACCCTAGCTCTTCCTTTTTAACCTATATTAGTCTAATCGGAACTAGTTGGTTCTGAGTTGTTGCGTCGATTTGATCATAGAAACTCTAATTTCATGTGACCTCTGCATTCACACCATTTGATTGTACCAATTTGTTTCAATGCGATGCAGGTTTATATGGCTTGCATTCAGCATGGTCGACGGTTAGTAATCGGTCTCACTTCTTATTGTTGATGGATCTGTGCAAATTTCTTGAGAGAAATCATATGACTGAATGCTTATGTATTACAGTTGATTTGTTTGTTAGCTAATTATCAGATGGACAAGCTCATATCCTTCTCTTTATGTAAAATTTAGTACCTAATTTTACGAAATCGTTTTCCTAGAGTTGGAGTTTCTTACTACGACTGTAGTTTACGCCAGCTTCATGTGCTAGAAGCTTGGGAGGAAGATTGCTCAGACTTTACCTTGATCAATATGGGTATAAATTTATTATATGAAACTTTTGCATGTAGTTGCTTGTTGTTCCTACCACTATTTTAGTAAAGTTAGCTTCTTGATTTATACTACTTTGCACACTTTTATGTTCGCTTAATTTGTCTTGGTTATATGTCTTCAGTTAAATATCAAGCAAAGCCATTAGTGATTTACACAAGCACCAAAAGTGAAGAATCCTTTGTATCTGCTCTGCAACAGAGTGGTATGGTGCCATCTATTCTGGTGTGGTTATGAGAACTTAAGTTTAGGTTCTTGCATAATTCATTTGATACGCAGATGGAACTGACGAGAATACCATGGTGAAGCTGGTTAAGAGTTCAACATTCAGCTACGAGCAAGCATGGCACAGGTACATAAAGTGTAATCATTTCAACTTTTCTTCTTATTTGGGTGGTTTTGGTTAGTCAGGTTACATGATAAGGCCTGGTAGGAAATATTTCCAGCAATTCCAGTTTCTTGACTCTAAATGTAATAGCTTTTTAGACTCATGATGCTCTAATTTTTATCTCAATTGTGTAGACTGTTATACCTTCGAGTAACAGGAATGGATGATGAGTTGAACGTTAAAGAAAGAATTTGTTATGTAAGTTACAGAAAGGATTCATTCCTCTTTACTGTGAATTGTTTAACGGTAGAAGTTTGTGTATGTTTGAGATGTATGGAAGCTTTACTTCATCCTTACTGTAGTCTGCAGTTGAAATCTCAATTGCCGTGTAGAGTTTATTGATAACATCGATTTTTTAGTGAATTTGTTTGACATCGTAGCTACCTAGATGTGGTCATCAACATTTTGGTAGTGATTGGTCCAGCTAATTTAGTAATTGGTCAAAAAAAATTATTCACTAATATATGAAGCTTCTTTGTATTTTTTGTAAACTGCAGCTGAGTTCGATGATGGATATGGGCAGTGAAGTCCAAGTTCGTGTTACTGGGGGTCTTCTTGCTATATTAGAAAGTGAACGTATTGTAGAAACCCTGGAACAAAACGAATCAGGGGCTGTGTCAATTGCAATTGATTCAGTCATGGAAGTACCATTGTATCCTCTAATACATGTATTTCGTTTCTTTCGTCTTGATGAAAATTACTTTCTTAAACTTTTTGGATGGTGATGCTGCCTGCAAATTCTTAACCAAAATTTCCAACAGGAACAAGTTTCTTAAACTTGATGCGGCTGCTCATGAGGCACTGCAGATATTTCAAACAGATAAACATCCAAGCCATATGGGCATTGGCCGGGCAAAAGAAGGGTAAAAGACTAATGGCGTGGTTTCAACTGTGAAAGGTTTTACACTTTTTTCTATTTTTCTGCTTTGACTCATAATAACCTGCACTGTTTATTTGAAGGTTCTCTGTGTTCGGAATGATGAATAAGGTTTGCTTTCCTTGCATTGATTCATTCTGGTTGATGCTGCTAGTATATATATAATTTGATTTACCTGGCCTGTTTCAGTGTGCCACACCAATGGGTAAACGGCTTTTAAGGTAATAAGTCTTAATGATAGGTATATTCAAACTGTTCTGCAGCTACAGATGTAATCTTATGGTATCGGTTTCCTTCTCTCTATTTCAGAAGCTGGTTTATGAGGCCAATTTTAGATCTTGAAGTATTAGATCGTCGCCTCAATGCTGTATCCTTTCTGTGTACTGATATTTTGTGAAGGACTATGCCTTATGTCAACTAAAAAAGGATTTACCAATCAACGAGCAAGAAAAGAAACATATTGAATAAGCTTTAAGTCTCCTTTCTGAAGCCTTTCCAGCATCTAATAACCAATCTTCATCCGTTCTAATTAAGAAAAAAAATAGTTTGACAATAACTTGACAGGCCTTCCCCTAGTGTTCTGAGAGGTTGGTTTCTTTTGACTGCATGAGATTTCCTTTTTCATTTCTTCGGTAGAGCTGATGGCATCTCTGCGGGAGACACTGAAATCTGTGAAGGACATTTCCCATCTGCTCAAGGTATGTAGGTACTAGGTACTATCATTCTAATGCATCATATATTCTTAGCTTACCGTATCTCCTTTAGTCATAAGAGCCTGTGAAGCAGATATAGAAATAGAAATTAATGGGATAGAGAAAGAAAAGCTCCATAGATTTGTGGTGTATATGTTCATTATTACTCTTTTAATCTGAGCACGTCAATATATTGTGTGCATAACATGTTCTTGTACGCCAATTCTGTAGATTCCACTTTTGTTTAAAAAGGACTTTTTTTTGTTTGCTGAATATGGCATTTTCATGTTAAAACAAGAAATTCAACTCCCCGACATCCCTTTGTACCAGTAACGACTGGACTGCGTTTTTGAAGGTAACTTCTCTTGTTTCTCTGTCCATCTTTCATATGGTCTTATCCCTTTTCACTGATTAACTGTAGGCCTTTCTTATAGTATTTTCCTTTTCTACACTTTCACCACTCTATTATTAATGTCCTTTAAAAGCTGATTCTGTAATCAAAGTTCTTTTCAAGTCTGTGTGAGCTGATGCTAGTAGCAACTATATAAAACCAATCTCCCAGTATAATGTTATCTTTTTGTGTCCTTCAGAGTATAAGTGCACTCCTGCACGTGAATAAAATATTTGAAGTTGGAGTTTCAGAAAGTCTCCGAGAGCATATGAGACGCTTCAACTTGGACATTATTGAGAAGGTTACAAATATTTGTTATCATCAGTCAGCTTATGAAGCTATAATGGCTATTCTTGTACTCTTTAATTCACTTTCGCGTTTGATTCACTAACTTCTCTTACTATGTTGCAGGCTGGCTTATGTATCAGCACAGAACTAGATTATGTATATGAACTGGTCAGTCCATTTTACATTCTGTTTCTTCCACTCCACTATAATTCATTCTGCCATCTACAAAAGAATAATTCTTTCAAATGGGGGATGGGGCCATCCATAGGCAACATTATTGAGTTCCTAAAAGAAGCCTAGCTAAGATTTTTTCGTAAATATATCAATTATAAGGTTACTCAGAAGTTGACAAACTTAGCAGTGTTTTTGAGTGAGAGATATGTAGGATATGTAAGACAATTATGACGACAATTACAGTAACAACGGACGTAATTTCACAGGTAATTGGAGTCATTGATGTAACTAGAAGCAAAGAGAAGGGTTATCAAACATTGGTGAAAGAAGGATTCTGTGCTGAGGTTATTATATAAGTTCGTTTTGTTCATGTTGTCATACCGTTAATTATTTCTGGCAAGTAATTCTTTTCTTATTTTACCAGTTGGATGAGCTGAGACAAATATACGAGGAGTTGCCGGAGTTTCTGCAGGAGGTTTTTTCTATTTGATAAATTCTCTTAGTCAATAATGGAGGATATATGGACATCTCTTCTAAATGATTCTAATTTATGATAGGTATCATCGATGGAGTTAGAACAATTTTCACTTCTGCATAGGGAAAAGCTCCTTCCTTGTATCATCTATATTCAACAAATTGGTGGGTTTGTTGTTTCACGATTTAGTTTTCACATCAGTTCTATACATAGTGTTATCATATACTGAAAGCTAGGAAGATTTTTTAAACATCGTTACCTTTGAGGATGCAGCTGCACAAATTTGATCTTTTGGAACCACTATGTCCTGGATTTATCTTTTCAACTATGGTGTCATATGCTTCTTGATTGCTGCATACCCTATGAAATTAGATGTGTCTTTAACAAATCCATGCATCTTTATTCAGACTTCGATAACAGTTAGTTCTGTTCTGTAAATCAATATCTAACCTTTTCTTTGATTTAATCTGCTCTGCAGGGTACCTCATGTGTATTTTTGGAGAAAAACTTGATGAAACTGCACTTGGCAGGCTTACCGGGTTTGAATTTGCGGTACATTGTGTTTGTATTTAAATTTTTGAAGCTCTCAGATTGAACGCTCTGCATTTATGTCAAAATAAGTTTTCATCGACAAATCTCTCTTGAAATTAGTTTTCTGATATGGATGGAGAGACCCAGCGATTCTTTTATCATACTCCAAAGACAAGAGAGTTAGACAACCTCCTGGGAGATATCTATCATAAAATTCTAGGTCTGTTCTTCACGCTCATTATTTTTCCCATGGTACATCTTTCTTGGGTACGATGATAGCATTTTTTGTTTTGAAAAATTTGGCTGACAGATATGGAGAGAGCAATTATTAGGGACTTGCTATCGCATACGCTTTTGTTCTCGTCTCACCTGCTGAAGGCAGTTAACTTTGTTGCAGAACTTGACTGGTAATTGATATTTCAAAAAGCTATTGATATCCCCATTCCATTTATAGCCCCTCCCTTAATGAAAAATAACACTTATTAAGGTACCTAATGAGGCTAATGAGTAATGACTAATAATGATTCATTCTTCTTGGCTTTTGTAGCATTTTATCGCTGGCTTGTGTTGCCCATCAGAATAACTATGTAAGGCCTGTTCTGACAATGGAACCATTGCTTGATATTCGAAATGGAAGGTGAAGTTGACTCTTATAGCTGCCAATATGTCTTATTGTTACATTTATATATATATTCGTAACAAAAAGAATAGTATCCATAAAAATATCTGTACTGGTGAAGCAGGCATATTTTACAGGAAATGGCGGTGGATACTTTTATCCCGAACGACACTGAAATGAATGATAATGGTGAGCTGATTTTTGGTTCAATTCTTTTGACTGTACAGGCGTGCATAAAAAAAATTTGTTAACTAGTCTATGTTCATCACCTGATTACAAGCTTGTCTTGTTGCAGGCAGAATTCATATAATTACTGGTCCTAATTACTCAGGAAAGAGCATATATGTAAAACAGGTAAGCTTTACGAGTCTGAATCTTGTTTCTCTGCTTCCGGAAAAAGTGTCTTTCTATCATGAGTTGACAACTTAAGTCAAGCATTCCTGCCGGCCTGCTATTTGTAGGTGGCTTTAATAGTTTTCCTATCCCATATTGGAAGCTTTGTACCAGCAGATGCAGCAACTGTTGGTTTAACTGACAGGTCAGACATCTTACAGTCTTTTAATTTCAATAATACTTATTAAGTATATTTCATTACTAACACCAGCCATACAATAACAGAATCTTCTGTGCAATGGGAAGCAAATTTATGACCGCAGAGCAATCTACATTTATGATAGATTTGCATCAAGTAGGAATGATGCTTAGGTATTTCTAAACTGTTTCGTCTTAGCTTTATTTCAAGCAACTCCACTACTGATAGGCCCTTCTTAGCCGGTCTCAATCACTTTTGTCACAAGCTCCGTTATTCTAAAGTTCATGGGGATCCAAACTTGCAAATATCAATCAGATCCACCCGTGGAATAAACCAAGATGTGCATTGTTACTGGCTTATGATCGTGTTTCTAATAATGATTAGCTTAAATTATCCAGGCAGGCAACTTCAAGATCTCTGTGTCTCGTAGACGAGTTTGGTAAAGGCACTCTGACAGAAGGTCTGTTAGTTTATTGATTTAATTGCTCTTTGCTTTGGATAAATGGCATTTGTTTGTGAAAAAACGTCTTGCCTTACCTACACTCTACGTAAAGTACAGATGGTATCGGCTTGCTTGGTGGGACAATTAGTCACTTCGCTACTTGTAATGAGCCACCAAGGGTATAATGTTCTCTTGTCTGTCCATAAAAGCATACATCGCTCTCTTAGAATCCTGAAGTAGCGTGTTACATGACATTGCCTATTGCTGCACGCTTTCAGGTTCTAGTATGCACCCACTTGACTGAACTACTTAATGAGAGCTGCTTGCCTGTTGTATGTATTCTGTATCAATTGCTAAAATAACTTCTCAGGATTTTAGTACTTCAGAAGTTAAAGATTTTCCTTTTCCATTTGCTTCAGTCTGAGAAGATTAAGTTCTATACAATGAGCGTTCTAAGGCCAGACACAGAATCTGCAAACATGGAAGAAATTGTTTTTCTCTACCGGTATGAAGTCTAAGCAACTAGCATTTACCTAATTGTCCAGTCTTTTAGACTTCGATGTTTAAGCAAATGGTTTTGCTTGCAGATTAGTTCCGGGACAAACTTTGCTGAGCTACGGTGAGTATTTCATTTTTTGTGTTATTATTTTCTAAATGAGGTTCTTGTGCATACAACAAATCTCATCAAATCTATTTATCTATCGCAGGTCTGCATTGTGCACTACTTGCTGGTACGTTTCAAACTCCCATAGGAAAATTATAAATCTCGAACCCTAATCACTTAATGTTGATGGATCTATCTATTTAGTAATGTAGACTTTCACTAAACAAATTTATCAATATTCTTGGTACAAGGTGTCCCGGAGGAAGTGGTAAAGAGAGCAGCCATTGTGTTGGACGCCTTTGGGAGTAACAACAATATCGATAAAGTAAACCTTGACAACATATCGTCTCAAGATCAAGCATTCAAGGTATTTGCTCTTTCTCACCTGCACTCTCTTCACAAACTTATTCGTTTCCTCTTCTGTCTTCATGGCTTTACCAAACATTTATTGGTACTGAATGAAACTCGCAGAATGCTGTTGACAAGTTTTTGGCATTCGACATCGGTAAAGGTGACATCAGTGCATTCCTTCAAGATATCTTCACTTCGTAAATTTAGTTATATATCATAGATAGATAGTCTCCACGAGTTTCCATAGTGCGACTTCTTACTTGGAAAACTAATTCCCTAAAGGCTGACATATATGGCTCTTTTTCTTCTTCTTTTCCTTTACACAAACAATCCGTATATTCTATCATCTATCTGTACTTTTATCTCTAATTGAAAGATTTTCAATTAGAGGAGCTTCTCTCATTGCACAAAGTCTGATTGAGTTAAATCTTTTGTGGCTAGGAGTGATCCCTCTTGGTTGGATCATCTATTTGTTGACAAAGTTTAAGATGTATATTTAAACTTAGATTTGCAAGAATGTTAGCAAAAAGGGATCAAGGGGTGACAAAGATGGCTTTAACATACATATAAGGAGGTGGCAGAATCATATAATCATCAATGTGTTTTTTTTGTTATAATTGTTCATACTAATACTGCATTTCCAGTAATTCTAACAAAAAATTGTGATAGTGAATTGGTGGTGGGACAAAAAAATTTGGGACCGTGAATTGAATATATATTTTCCTCAAGACTAACGTACTGTATATGCTGATTTCTAAAAATATAATTAATTCATCCTCAAAATTTCTAGTTTACAAAAGAGTAATGCCACAACAAAGGAATGCAGTAATATAACCTCGAAACTAATTGGATTCATAAAACTTAACAGCAAGAACTCTCCCTAGCGTAGATTTAAAGCTTTCCACATCAGTTCCTCTACAGTGAGCTATCTGCAGCTCAGAGCATAGAACCAAGACTACGTATGAGTTCAGACATTTGAGAATCTCCGGGTCTCTATCATAATCCTGATTTCCCAAAAAGAAGAAATAAAGTTAAATTCATATCTCTGGACTTGGAATTCATAAAATTCAGCAAGTAACAACAAGATTCAGAAACTTGTCTTCACCTTTTCTGTTACCACAATGATAGGCTTGGAATTAGATTTTTGCTCTAGTCCTATTGCTCTCCTCCTCATACTTTCGATATCCTGTACTTATCAGTATGATACCGATTAAAGCCAATTTAAGAAAGTGAAAAAAATCTGTCTATTTCCACTTTGGGACACTGAAACCATTTGGGAATAACATAAATAGCTGTGAAAGTACAGCACTGTACCTGTCCATCAATTAGATGATGGTCACTGAAATCAAGTCTACCAACGTAACGTGCTCCAGTCTGTCAAACATACATAACTCATTAGTTAGCCTAGCAAAAATAATTAATCTATTGTTACAAAATCCAGTGAGCGTAAAAGTAAGAAGTAGCAAGAAACAAACTTACCGTCCCGATGCTCTTGACAAATGCGTCAGCGGATCCAATTGCGGAAACACATAGCACAATTGCATCATGCAATGCTTCTAAAGCTACATGTGACCTAGCATCTTTAACATTGAACAAGTATTTGGGCACCGTCTTGGAGTAGAAAATAGGGGTCGACTTTTTGAATCCTCGTATTGTATTCTCAATATCTCTGAGGCTTTTTTCAGTTATCTGAATGATTCCAAACTAATAACCTTAATAATCACCAGTAACAGAAAGAAAAGAAAAAACGGAATCAGATCTATTGACGTACCAAATCCACATTATGTACTACAGCTATATCTGCCCGCTCAAGCGCTTGAAGGGGCTCTCGTAAAGGACCAAGAGGAACTAAATTACAATTTCCCCATGGATTAAGCCCGTTAAGCATCACAATCTCTAGGTCACGATACAAACTCCAGTGCTATCTACCAAACAAGAGAGCAAGTCTTGAAAAGTGTGGTAGACAAAAGAAAGCGGTAATCTCATATAGAATGTATCTGCCACAAAGCTATAACCTGTAGATGTATAGTAAGAAAATACCTGCATTCCATCATCTAGAATGACTGCTCCAAGTTTTTCAGAAATGGTCTTAGCTTCTACTCTATCATGGACGAAAGACTGATCAAAGATTTTTCTTATACTAAGAGGATCCACGCATCCATACTTTCTGAAAAACGAAGCAGCAGTAGCTGCCCGGTTTGCGCCAACGCCTATCTTGGTGGTTCCACCTTGAAAGTGTCTTTCAAGCATTTTGGCTTCATCTCCACCAGCATAACCCTGTAGACGTAGGAGTCCGGTATCTCAAGCAAAATTCAAAATTCAGTGATAAATAGTTCATCTACGATCAAACCCTACTACATTTGTGACTGCAATATGAAGAATTCAAATTTTCAATCAAATCACTTAACTAGAAGAAAGTTGAATTATTCAAGTAAGCTACAGTTTGAGAGAATAGGAAGTAATTAGGGTTTACACGAGTGAGAATAAGCGGCGAAATTCCGGAATCGACGAGTAATTTCGAAATGTGTTCCACCATTGGAGTCTTCCCATTTCCTCCCCAACTCAGATTCCCCACGCTGATCACCGGAATCGGCAATCTTCACCAAGACCATAGAATGTTATGAAACGTTGAACTTCCGGCATAAAAAGCCAATTCATCTGATCGGAAAACTCACCGGTGTTGGTGGAAGAAGGAGGAGCTGTAGAGAGAGCGGCGGATTTGGAGAGCGAGACCGTAGAGAGACGAAGCGATTGAGAGAAAAGGGACGAGAGATCGGTGAAGTGCAGGGGAATGAGCGTGGTCTCGCGTGTAGGCGATTTCGTTCACCACCTTCCGCAGCTTCTCCATGAACGAAACGAGACGAGACCTGCGCCAGTAGATAACCGGAGCTGTTCTTCATTCCGATTTTTGAAATCCGGTTTGACCGATTTTTAGTTTAAACCGGAGCTGTCTTCAGTTGGATATTTGGATTTGTCTTTCCCTCTCATTCAATCAAAAGCATCCAGAATTATTTTTTTTTTTTTTTT
>OVAF01000205.1:0-31769 GCA_900406245.1 Odontarrhena argentea | reverse complement strand
TTAAAAAAAACAAAAAAAAAAAAAAAAAAAAAAAAAACAAGAAATCTGAAATAATATAATAAATTAGTCAACAAATGCTAATTATAACAAAAATGAGTGAAACTAAAAATACGTATGACTAGATGATCAACAATAATACATTCTATTTGAAAACAGAACATAGTTTTAGGAAACATTTTTTTCTTTGGTAAACAGTCATTTTCTATTTTATATATATATATCTGTGACCCTCTTAGAACAATGAAAACATGTGATTCATTTATTTGACCCACTTAATTAGATGCTTAAATTTCTTAATCTATTATAAACCGAGTCTCGTGGAAGCTCATTTGAGGTTGAGGTCAAGAAATGCGTTGGAATAGTCTTGAAAAGTCAAAAGAAGCTCGACGAACCCATCCTTCCCATAACTTAACTTTAAATATTTCATAATTAACAAACATACAATTATTGGATTCTTCATATTATTGGGCTATTGATTAGCATAAACCTGACCATTTCCACGCTCAGATCAAATAATAAACAACTATAAAATTTCATCACATCTCCATATATATAACAACACATTCGAACAGCTTCCTCATTACAACAAAAACAAAATCATCTTTACATCATCAAACCTTGACTTCTCTTTATTTTACACTTAACACAATCCAAAGATGCAAATGCTAAGAAGCTTAAGCACGAGAGCAAGAAGCCGTCGTGGAGGCTACGAGCGAGTAAGTGATGATTCTACTTATAGTCTGTTAGGAGCAAAGCTAAGAAGATCAACAAGTGTTCCTTATTACGCTCCATCGATAAAGCTTGGTTCTGGTGGCGTTCCAACCATTCTTGAGGAGTTTCCTCGTCAGAAATCCAAGAAAGTCAAACCAACAAGCAAATTTAGCCACCCTATATTTAGCCTTTTCCACGGTGGTGGCCGGAGCAAGAAGAAGTCGACTACGACAAAGCCGGAGTTTTCTAGGTATATTGAGTATTTGAAGGAAGGTGGTATGTGGGATGCGAGATCTAATACTCCTGTTATTTATTACAATTAGATTATAAAGAAAATCAAGAGAAAGAGTGAATGTTCTTTTGTTTAATGCAAATAATTTTCTTATATCTTTGTGATGGTATTTGTATATATTGTAATGCTCGATTCATCAACATTTTTATAAATATATAAGAGTTGGAAACAACATTGTAGGTTAATATTTTTTAAGCATATTTTGATATGTGAAATGATTGAGTTTCAAAACAAAAATTACATGAGTCAAATAGTCAAATTAAAGTCAAAATAGTATCAGATTGAATTTGGAATATCCAGTCATAAACACTTAGAAAAAGTCCGAATGGATTAGCGAACGTCTGTTTGGTTACGTAGATCTCAAGGAGGCTTCTATGTATTTTTGTCATATTGAAAATTCTATAAAAGTAAGAAAAGATAGAGAACTTCAATTGATTTTTATAGCTCAATTAGGATTTTAGAATTCTTCATGTTTTGTTCATAATTGAAGAAGAGAATGGTATAATATTGTATGAGAAATGGTTCAACAATTTTTGTATATATATATATCTGTAGTGTGATGTGAATGACACAAATGTTACAGGAAAGTTTGGGACCGAGTATGATAAAAGAGGAAAAAGAATAATTATACAGTACAGTCTGTGTTAATTTTCTTAATTTTACATGGACTTCATGAATACAAAGTTGGATACCAACTAAATTTCCCAGGTATAAAAATCTGTGCATAACAATATATCTGTTGAATACTCGAATTCCATCTTTAGAAAACTGAAAAATGACCAAAAAAAGAAAACTGAAAAATGACAAAATATACACGTAAAAGAAGAACACTTGGCGAAGAGCCTCAAGAAGTAAGAATTAACCCTTTTGAAGTCTCGGGGTCTTGGAGCTTCGTAGAACACAAACACCACCCTCACAGATGTAATCTTGAGATGTAGAGTGGTCCTTTGTGAAACAGCTGAAGATATTTGAAAAGAAACCCATCAGCTTTTGATTCAGAGGTTTCCTGCATTTTGTATACATCGTCTGATATATAGAAAGAAAACTCCAACATTTCATAAATCAGAGGTGGACATAGTAAGACAGGAAGGAGTCAATGGTGGTGTGCTAACCAAAATAATTTTTCTAATATATTAAAAGACTGAAACTGAAACACGTTGAGTATCATGGACCACTAAGTCTTCCTAAAAAAACACGTTGGTAATGAATTTGTTGGTTACTGAAATGTTAAACAAAGAGAACAAAGAATTGTGACAGCTACTTTATGAAAAAGAGAGCTAATGTATCCAACCTGAGTCCAACAATGGCTCCATTTCTTCAGTTCTTAGCTTTCTTCTTTGGCTGTCGTTTCTTTCTCGGCTTCTTAAACCCGCCTCCGGTCTCCTGTGGAAAATACAGTTCTAAAAATCAGCTCACATATGGGAAGTTTTATGTATAACAAATAGCAGATATTATGAGCCAGCTTCTGTATTTCTGACCTTTTTGTAACATCTATATGCACTTTGACCTGAGAACTCCTGTCCACTTTTGGAGAGATAAACCTACAAGAGCAAGAAAAATCAGAGACTACAAAGTTACAGACGTCCCTTTGTTTCTATGTGTTTTGTAACAAATTGTTTCCATGAGTGTACAGGCATGTTGAACACCTTAAACATAGTCACATTCAGTTTTCTATGTAAACATTTTTGTGGTGGAAACTGAAACACACCTTTCTCCCTTCTGGGGATGTGAACCAATGACCTGCATCCCCACTGTTAGCTGATACACGCCTTTTGGCAGCATCCTTTGGAGCTGCAGGTTTCGTTTTAGGATTTAACCAGCCTTCAGAGGCATTTGCGCTCTCTTGGCCCTTTGAAACCTTTGACTTTGCTGCCCCCCTTCTGCATCTTTTACTGCTTGATTCTCCAGTTTTAGAACTCTCTTTGCTGCCAAATTGGTTCCTACAATGGCAATGGCAAAATATATCAATCCCTGGAAACAGAAGAATGTAAGTATCAAAATGTGAAAGGGATTAAAAAAGTAACCCACATATAATCCACAAGAAACACCTCTCGCCGGCTATCTCTATCATCGGCAATGCCCAGAGGCAAGAAGTTTGGTAGCCTCTGCCGAGCTAAATTCTGGATCCTTGGATCACTGTGCAAGAAGAAACGATGAGATGGAGGAGAAGGGTGGGAAACATCCATGAACTGCCCAGTTTGCTGAAAGCCAGTCACGTTAGAAAATCCACTATTGCTACTACTTGCAACAGCACTGCTATGTTTCTGAGCTGTGCTACTCGTCTTGATTGAGCTAAAATAGTCCTGACACACATCATCCAAAGCTGGTGTCTGAATCTTGGAAACTGCTGGGGAAAAATCTTTCCACAGATCTCCAATACATGGCATAGATCCAGATTCCTTTCTCTTTGGTTTGCTTGCAACAGATAGTTGATCCTTTAAGGATGAATCATTTGTTCTAGTTACTCCGCTCGAATTTCTGCTGACGGATGGGTGCTCTTCTTCAGAATCTGAATCTAGTAGTTGGAACCTTCGAAGCGGACTACGAGTTGTCCTTTGCAAAAACGATGCAATAGAGCTACTCCCAGAGCCAGTAGATGCGGATGCTGGAACACCCAGCTGTTTTCTCTTTCCCCGAGAGACAGAAGGCTGATTAGAGAAAACCCCAGAACCATGAAGTGGAACCCTTGAACTGCAACTAGAAAAATGACCTCTTGATGAGACAGGTGCATCTGCATGTGCCAACACAAGTGACAAAGATGAAACCAACAAAATACAGAAAACTAAAATATTCAAACGACTAAGAGAAAATTTAACACAAAGAATCCTAAAGACACCAGTTTATATTGGTCTTGCTATCACCTCAAAGGCTCAAAGTATGTAAGAGTAGTCGACAAGAACAAAAGGACGAGTATATCAACCCCAAGGACATTGACAACAGAATGAAACTTAATCATGTTAATTCATATCTCTCTACCTACAAGAGTCAAGAACTGCAATCAAGATTTCAACTTTGAGCCACATCAACCTAATTCTCATAGCTAAGGAAGTCGGCATCAGCTTCCTAAATTCATCAGTTTTAATTCACCTATCATGAGCTATGGATGATATTTCAAAATCAATGTATATACGATCCAAGAAGCCTAAGTTTCCCAACGCAATTTAATGAAATTCGAACACAAACCCTAAGAGCGAAAATACTAATTACTTGATGGAGGTAACAGTTTCGAAATTGAATTCCAGTAGAGACCCATTTCACACAGGTAAATGCATAACAGGGAAAGAGAAAGCAAAGCTCGAAATGAAATTACCCTTGGGTAAATCCTCTGGAGAAGAGAACTCTTCGATGTCATCATCCCGATCCTCATTTGGCACGCCTCTGTCATCTCTCGCAGAACATGTATCGATATGAATTCCCCTTCGCAACCGCTTCAGAACAGGGCTTGTAAACCCCGGCTCAAGCTCCCGATCGGAATCTGACACCGTTAATTCCGGCACAGGCTCGTCGTCCGCTGGGAAGCTAGGGTTCTGATTCGAAACTGATTGGGGATCCGACGAATCATCAAGATCGAACCCTAGGGAAAAGGATGGTGGCTGGATTGAATCCATGAGAATGAAATTAGGGATTTGAGAGGAAGAAGGAGAGTCTTCAAAGACATTGAATTGGCGCGCCTTGGTGTGCTAGAGAAGCTTGAAATTTCATGAAATTTGCCCGCCTCCCCAACAATTCATCATTTCAAAAAGTTTCAATTTTTACGCACTAGCTGATTTCGATTGTGCTTTTGGTCAAAAGTTTTGTCGAAATATTGAAACAAAAATTATTCAGAGTTTAATAGAGCCCATTTTTGCCGACAAACAATAAAGAGCCCATTTCAAATCGATGTCGAACCGGAATCGGATAAATTCAAAATTTTTTGTATGGTTTGATTTGGTTTGGGTATTTATTTTTCTTTTTTTAAAGACGGGTATATAATTTGAACTTTGGTTAAGCTCAGTAAATTTTGTTTATTCTAGTATTGCGGGTGAATTTTGGAATATAAATTAAATTTAGTTTAATTGAGTATTTTGAAATGATATTTGTTTTGGATCGAACATGATATCCAGAATTCAAAAGGATTAAAATAATATAACATTCTTGATTTGGTTTAGTTTCAAATAGTTTTGAATCGGTTGGATTCTATGTAACTAGCAGTAATATGCACACACTAGCTAAAGCCAGAGAGATTTTAATTGGGTGAATGGTTTGCTTAACAACGTTCATCTACTTCTAATGTCTAACGTAATTAAAGTTTCGAAGGCATATTAGACAAATCTTTAAGAGTATATATATAGTTCTTGTATTTATACATATATATTTAGGATTTGAATATATTCGTCGAGTTATAACCACTATCCCTAAATACGATTTTAATTTGTCATTTATGAAAAACTTTTAAGAATTTAGTGTGTTTCGAGACAAACAAATATATATGATTGGCATTAGAAAAAGCGAGTTCCTTGTTCTAAAGGGTGTGAATTAAAGATGTTTTCAACGTATCCAATATCTCCATTCTTTTGTTTTTGGTTTTTTGGCCGACGTTGTCCTTTGTCTTTTGCTTTTTATCTACTTTGCGTATGAGCTAAGGATTTTTCGTCATTTGCTCATCTAACCACATACCCATATTACCACCACCCAATTTTACCGGTTTTTAACTGTCTCCAATTTCCCATTTTCTTTTTAATTAGCTTTTCTTCTATAAATTCTGTTTATTTTGCTTTCAAGATTTGTTCTATTGCAATTTTTCCACTCGTTGGACTCTTATCCTACCATTCAAATACAAATTTGCAAAAAGGACAAAAAAAAAGTAAATTGAACAAGACAAGAGCTGAATTACTGTTTCAACCCTTCCAGAAAGCAAAATGAACACATTCACAGGAGTAATAGTAAGGGCATTTTCGGTAATGTCTTTCCGCGTAGATATAACGATTCCATTTCCCTTTTCTCACTGAATCTGAAAGAAGCTCTCTTTTGACACAGATAATGGAAAAAAATTTGGTGGTCGTGACATTGTCTCTGTTACTCTTTGCTGCTTCTGTGGCGGCAGATGATTACGTCAGACCCAAACCTCGTCAAGCCTTGCAGTTCCCATGGAAACAAAAGTCCTCTTCTCATCCCGAGCAGGTTAATTAGGGCTCCTCTGTTTAATCTGATTTGATCCATTTCCGAGTTTCTTCTGGCTGCATGTGGGCCTCTTGCAAAATCCGATTTTTGGAGAATCCCATTTGCCTGTGTTCAATATTTCCAGATATTTACTGTTTTCAGATGGATTATTTGTCTGAATTCTGTGCTGTTTTGATCAAACACCATTGCTACTTTGAAATGAAAATGCCTTTTCAAAAAATGATTTCCCATCACAGTAGAGATGGATTTTTACATCTTCTGTTTGAATCTGAAGAAAAAATTGGTGTTTGAGAGAAATTATAGATATCAAGTGCATGATGTAATGGATTTGATTGGTTCTGTTTTTGGATCATTTTGGTCATGTTTCTTATACTGTTAATCTTATTTGTAGGTGCATATTTCATTGGCTGGAGATAAACATATGCGAGTGAGTTGGGTAACAGGCGACAAGTCGGCTCCTTCATTTGTTGAGTATGGAACATCGCCTGGGAAGTACTCGTATCGTGGTCAAGGGGAGAGCACCTCTTACAGCTATATCTTTTACAGATCAGGGAAGATACATCATACTGTAATCGGGCCATTGGAAGCGGATACTGTTTACTATTACCGTTGTGGTGGAGGAGGACCTGAGTTCCATCTCAAAACACCACCGGCCCACTTCCCGATTACCTTCGCGGTGGCTGGGGATCTTGGTCAAACGGAATGGACCAAGTCGACTCTAGATCATATCGATCAATGCAAGTATGCTGTGCATTTACTTCCCGGGGATCTTTCTTATGCTGACTATATGCAGCATAAGTGGGACACGTTTGGGGAACTGGTTCAGCCTCTGGCTAGTGTAAAGCCATGGATGGTGACCCAAGGAAACCATGAAAAAGAGAATATTCCCCTTTTAGTAGATGAGTTTCTGTCTTTCAACTCGAGGTGGAAGATGCCGTATGAGGAGAGTGGATCTAATTCAAATCTTTATTACTCTTTTGAGGTTGCTGGTGTCCATGTGATCATGCTCGGCTCATACACAGATTACGATCGTTACTCAGATCAATACAATTGGTTAAAGGTGAGAATTCATATCCATCTTCTACTTGTTATGTTTATCTCCCTTAATTGGCACAACAGGTCGAAGAAATTAGCAAAATTAGTACCGTGTTAACAATTGGTATTCTACTAAGCATCTGTTTTTTGACGTTGAAGTTTCTTAGGTTCTACTGCATTGTTTGGTCTATAAATTTCTTGCAATACTATCAGCAGTTTCTGTTACATTTCTTGCATTGAAATTGTTATTATTCATGATTTGTGTAGGCTGATCTCTTAAAGGTGGACCGAGAAAGGACTCCGTGGCTAATAGTCCTCTTCCATGTACCATGGTATAACAGTAACGATGCTCATCAACATGAAGGTGATGGGATGATGGCTGAAATGGAGCCTTTGCTTTATGCGAGCGGTGTTGATATCGTATTTACTGGACATGTCCATGCTTATGAACGGACGGTACGCTCAAAACCATGTTAGCTTCTGTTTTAAGTCTAACAGAAAAATATATCAGCTTGTCTTCTTGATTTCCTGTGATTTAAATTGGTTTCTTGTGCTGCTCGGCAGAAACGTGTCAACAAGGGCAGATCTGATCGATGTGGTCCTGTACACATAACCATTGGCGATGGAGGAAACAGAGAAGGACTAGCTCGCAAGTAATTCCCTAAACTGATCACTTTTTTTTTTTTTCAGTTTTCATGTTTGCAGTGCTGTAAGTAAAACATATGAGGAAGAATCCTCTTAATATGTCAAAGATTTTCATCATAGTTAGTGTCTGAGAATCTTGAACTAATTTAACATATTATCTATCTGGACTGGATCATGCTTTCATTAGGTGATGCTTATCTTAAGAGGATCATGGTGTAATTCACTTTCAGGTACAAAGATCCGTCACCAGAGTGGTCAGTCTTCAGGGAAGCAAGCTTTGGACATGGCGAGCTCCAGATGGTAAACTCAACCCATGCGCTCTGGACTTGGCATAGGAACGATGACGACGAGCCAACGAAATCTGATGAGGTTTGGTTAAACTCTCTTGTAAATTCCGGATGTTGGACCGTGAAGAAAAGAGATGAAGAATTCAGGAAAATACTCATGGGACCTTGATGATGTCCCTAATTAAGTGAGAGAATTATATTAAAATAGCCCAAAGTATATATAGAGAGGTACAAGATGGTTATGTTAGCAATGGATGTGTTATAGACTCGGTGATCACATATCATTGGAGTTGATTTTCACCAGCTCCATAGAAACATAGTCGTTGTAAACTTGCACTCTGTGCTGTGTTGTTTTCCCCAATTAAGCAAAAATACTAATCTTTTTCTAATCTCTAGTATTATTATATCAAAGATAAATTCATCCAAAACTTGAAGAAGAAGAGGTCACAAAAACTTAAAGATTTTTTCAGTGTAGATGGTTTAACGACTTGTTATTACATAAAATGTTGAAATATTCTTTACTTGTGACAGTAGGTGGTGCAATGAATGTGATTTTCTCAAAAGCAATGCTAAAACATAAAGTTAATAATTACAATTAGGGGCGTAAGTGGGGGATTAGTGGTTTGTTTGTCTGAACTCTGAAGAGACCGTTGACGGGGAAAAGAAAAGGCGGACCTTTTCCACGCGCTCTCCACACGCACTCTCATAAATTCATCGTCGTCGTCTCTTTCAGATCAATTTTTGTACAATCGCTCTTCAATTTCTTCAGTGACGAAAGATATAGTCAAAACCCAGTTCGTGAAAATGCATGATTTCTGCTTCACGATCCCGTACGGGATGCTTTTAATCGGCGGGGGATTCATCGGGTACATGAAGAAAGGGAGTATTACATCTTTCGCTGGAGGTGCAGGCACTGGATTACTACTCATCCTCGCCGGATATCTCAGTCTCAAGGCCTTCGAGAAGAAGAAGAACTCGTATATCGCAATCGTTCTTCAGACAGGTTTTTGCCATTTCTTCTGTTTTTGGGGTTTCTTTAGATGTCTTATGTTTAGCGTATGATTGTTATTGTCACAGCTACGAATTTTTAGTTTAAGACGTGAATAGCTTTAAGTGACTATGAAGTTGAAAAAGGAATCGTTTGATCTGGTGTTGTTTTCCCAGTTTGATTTGGTTAGAATAGAGTAAAGTTTGAGACTTTGATAAGAAGCTATTTGTCAAGGTTCTGGATCTTATTGGACCACTAATTAATGATCTGGATCTGAGAAAAGTGATCCGGCTACTTGATGAATCTGACTAGTGATAATTAAAAATGAAAAACAAGATTTTGTTGTGTTTTCATCTTCAATTTTAGTACTATCTGTATTGGTTTGCTAGTTTTCTCCACTAACATACTAGTGTCTCTCTGGAACAAGATGCTGTCTTTATACTACGGTCAAGAGATTGGTTGCAACAACAAGCTTAATTATTGAAACGGTGCTTGAGTAGATAACTGCATTTAATTTGTGTTATTGCCCACTGATTGATAGAACTTCACTACATGCTCGTAGAATCTATTTTCATTCTCCTACATACGAGCCTCCGGTGACTGAAACTCATCCGAATGTTTCTTTTTTGATATAGTCATCGCAGCTGCTCTCACACTAGTTATGGGACAGCGTTTCTTGCTGACTCAGAAGATTATGCCGGCTGGTTTGGTTGCTGGGATCAGGTATATATCTTCCTCTTTTCTTAACTCCTTCTGTGATATCTCGTGACTAAATATCTTTGTTTACATCTAAGATTTTGTATTTTTTGAGTTTCTACTTCTTTGAGTTTTAACTTAAAGAACATATTTGTATTGCAGTGCACTCATGACCAGTTTTTACGTATACAAGATTGCGACTGGTGGCAATAAAATTCCATCTAAAGCTGAATGATGATTTGATTATGCAGTCTTGTTTTTTTTTCCTTTTTTTTTTTTTATGTTTTTTTGGGGATGACCATGATACTCTGGTGTTGTTGAATTTGTCGATTAGAAATCTGTAATTGGTGTAGACAGTGCTGCTCTGGTTACACCTTTAAAGCTTGTATTAGTCAAAGAAACGCTTTTGTTTCTGAATTGATTTTCTTGTGATCATGTTTTTGTTATCCACAGACTCTTTCATTCCATATTATATATGAAAAAAATCTGACGTTTTGATACACACTAAGGGTCGGAGGATGACCATTCGGTAAAATTACACTGGGAAATGACCCATATGAAAGTTGATTCTCGAATTTCTCTGTACCTTCTCTTCAGAACAAGAATAGTTTTTGAATTGTGTGTTGCTCTGTCCTGAAATTTTACATTGATATACGAATGCAGTGAATAAGGCAAGACTCTTGCATGAGCATCTAAACAAGAGCCAGGCTATTGCGCATTGTACTGCAGAGGTTCGAGTAACTGCAGAGGTTCGAGTAAAGGTATGACCTGATGAAATGAAAACTCTTAGCTACAGCCTACATGTCTCCATCAATGGACGTGAGAAATTTATAAAATTGACTTTTTAGTTTTTGCAGGCTAGAAATGTTCTCTCTGATGGAATCAAATTAACAACTCTTTGGAAATAATTCCACATGCTAGGAGCTTTCAAACCAGGTGACAAATTGGTATGTAGGTAAAGTAAGTTCTTTTGATCCCATTTTCCAAGAAGATACATTATTCTCACAAATATAGAACTAACTGCAATTAATGCTATGCAGAATCTGGTTTCGTTTTCTTGCTAAAATTTCCATTTTAAGGACGTAGTAGTTTTTAGTAAATTGCTAAACAGCTCATGAGCACAATAATTCACTTATTTTTCACTCCATCATCTTCACTCTTCAGCAATATCAAGAAAGAAACACTGAAAAAATCCGTCACCATAGTGTTCGGGAGAATGGTTTTTCTGATTCTTATCCAGTTGTTCCTTTTGCAGACTGCTTCAGCAAGTTCTTGGCAGACAATGAATGGTTAGAGATAGAGAGTGCTTTCACTTTTCTGAACATGGGGTTTTATGATGTTCTTACAAGATCTTGATGTGTCTTTTGGCAGGGAAACCTCCGGTTGTCATTGCTCGAGGCGGATTCTCTGGTGTCTTTCCAGATTCCAGTGCTACTGCATATAAGTTTGTGAATATAACAGTTTCACCAGACATAACTCTCTGGTGTGATCTTCAACTAACAAAGGATGGCGTCGCGTTCTGCTTCCAAAATATGAATCTTACCAACGGTTCTGATGTCTTGAACCTTTACCCAGACAACAAAGAATGGTTTTCAGTTAATTTCACATGGAAGAATCTCTCTACTGTGAATTGTAAGTGGTTTTTGTTTATTTGAGCCTACTTCTTGCGAGTCAAGCTTTCTTCTATTCTAAAATGTTCAATCTAGAGTGAGTATAGTAACTCTAGTCTTTCCTTCCAATAGTGGTCCAGAATGTTCTGTCCAGACCAGAATATTTCGATGGACTTTACCCTATACTTACTATCGAAGAAGTATCAAAAATGGGAACTTCAGGCCTCTGGTTAAACATTCAGGTATAATGCGTTTACTCTCCTATCGCTTAACGCCTTTCCATAACTTCATAGCTAATCTTCTTCTTCTTCTTCTTACCGTTCATACACTTACAGCACAATTCTATCTACGCGCAACACAATTTGAGTATGAGAGATACTGTAATCTCTCTATCAAGACGCATGAAGTTCAACTTCATATCTTCTCAAGAGATCACTTTCCTGCAGAGCTTGGAAAATAGTGTCAAGCCGAGTGTCACAAAACTCATATTTAGGTTTCTGAACCAAGACCAGATAGAACCCTTCACCAACCAAACTTACGGCTCTCTAGCCAAGAATCTAAGTTATATAAAAACATTTTCATCTGGAATTCTTGTCCCGAAATCTTACATATGGCCCGTAGGTTCAGATCTTTATCTGCAACCCCACACGTCGCTTGTCACAGATGCTCATAGAGAAGGTTTACAAGTTTTCGCCTCAGAGTTTGCCAATGACTTCATGATTGCGTATAACTACAGCTATGACTCAACAGCTGAGTATTTATCTTTCGTTGACAATGGAAACTTCTCTGTTGATGGTTTCTTATCAGACTTTCCGATAACTCCATATAAAGCCATCAGTAAGTAAAAACAAACTCCTTTTATCTGTCTCTTGTCATTTCATACTTTAAATGTTAAGAAAACAAGATTCTTCTTTGCTCTCCACAGAGTGCTTCTCTCATTTGGACACCCAAAAAGCTAAGGAGCAAGGTAATTCACAGAAAAAAAAAACCCACAGTATATATGAAATTTCTAAATCTTTTAATCCCAGTCTAACCCATTTTGTTATTGCAGTTAAGATAACTATTATTTCGGAGAATGGAGCGAGTGGAGATTTCCCGGGATGTACTGACTTGGCCTACCAGAGAGCTGTGAGTGACAGGGTTGACATTCTTGATTGCAATGTTCAGATGTCGAAGGACAAAATCCCCTTTTGCTTGAGCTCCATAGATCTTATGAACAGCACTAATGTCCTTGAAACAAGCTTCAGGAATCTATCAATAGTTGCTGCAGAGATTCAGGAGAGAATTGGAATCTACACATTCAGCCTCACCATGTCTCAGATACGCACCTTAAAGCGTAAGAATGAAACTAAAAACTTAAATCGAGATTCAATATAAAGCATTTTGGATGTAGGCTATATCTGAAATGGTTATTTTCCCAACTTCATTCCAGCCGGTATTTCGAATCCTTTCCTGGACAATGCTTTATTCAGAAACCCAAGGAACAGAAACGCTGGAAAGTTTCTTACATTATCTGAGTTTCTGTTTCTTCCAAACAGTTACAGCACTCCCTTAGGCATCTTGATAAAAGTGGAGGTAAGAGTTCTGCTGCAAATCTTGTCTTTAAATAAACAACACATGATTCTTTTATTGATGCATACCGCATTCTCCGTTTCTTAGAATGCAGCGTATTTAGCGGAACATCATGGAATTAGCATAGTTGATGCTGTGCTAGATGATTTGAAGAGAGCTACTACTCGAGAAGGCCAGACAAGTGCGAGCACAATAATGATCCAGTCTACTGATAAGTCTGTCTTGATGAAGTTCAAGGAGAAAAGGAAAATGAATCATGACGAGCTGGTCTATAGAGTCAATGAAGACGTCCGTGATGTAGCAGATTCTGCAATCAAAGACATCAAGAATTTCGCAGGCTCGATTGTCATCAGCAAGAAGTCAGTTTATCCCTATAACCATGGGTTTATCAAGTTTAGAACCGATGTTGTTTCAAGGCTAAAATCAAACGGGCTTCAAGTTTACATAGAAACATTTAGCAACGAGTTTGTTAATCAAGCATATGACTTTTTGGACGATCCAACGGTGGAAATAGATTCCATTGTTCGAGACATTGACATTGCTGGCATCATCACTTCCTTCCCAGCAACCGCTGCAAGATACAGAAGTAAGAAAAAGTCTCCTCTTCTCTCTTGCTTCTTTAATTTTCCTTGAGCCAACCTAAGATCATATTTGTTGGCAGAGAATCAATGTTATACCAACATGAGTCCGGTTAGACCCGGTGAACTCATAACTGTGCTGGATCCGATGGTTCTTTCTCCAGCTGACGCTCCGTTTCCATTACTAAAAGATTCAGATATCAACGAGCCACCATTGCCAGCAGCAAGTAGTCCGCCTCCTGCTTCAAAGGATGAGGCAAAAGCAATAGAAGTTTCTTTTGTGGTCATAACCATTGCAAGTCTTGTGAGCTTCTTTACCTCAGTCTAGAGTGAGTGCGTGTAACTGACTTTAACTGCAGTATCTGCAATTGCATCTATCAAGAACATATATTTAGTATATCAATCTTCTTTTGAGATTTCTATTAGATATACATAATTACATATATCTAAAAATTCTAATATAGAGGAGGTTATAAATAGAAGTATGAAATTGGATAAACATATCTTTAAATCCAGCTAAACTAAATTTAGCTTATTTGATCTTAACTCTCTTCCAATGGATTCTTCACCAATATTCACCATCTATTTATTTCTCTCTCTCTTTTCCAAGAAAAAAGAACATTAAAATAAGCAATCAAAAACATAAGGAAGATTTCTTACTAGCAAAATTGATTTCTCATTATTTTTGTTCCTTCTTCTTTTGAGGCCAAAAGAGACCAGATTGATTTTTGGTTTCTTCAAAGGCCAAACCTTTTTATTGTTTTCTCAGCAAACCCATTTGTCATCTTACAAAAGAAAATCTTGTTCGTCTGAGAATTATCTCGATCCCTTTTGGATTCGAGGTTCAAGAACATTCATGAACTTCGAGTAATCAATCATCTTCTTGTAGTAAAAATCCAGGAAGATACATATTAATACATATATACAGAATGAAACTGAATTGCTTGTTCTGTTGTATGTCCGAGAGACAATTTACCAGACGATCATCATCAAGACAAAGCATCAAAGACTGCATTGATGCAAAGAACAATGTAACTGCATTTGAAAACATCTCTTTCAAAACAGGTCTCAGTTTTTTAACCCTTATCATCATGCACATTCTCAAATTCCTTATAGCGCTCTGTCTAAAATAAAGTGAGGCGTGTTTGCAGATAGCAGCAGGCGAAGATACATAGCCGAGGAGATAGCAAAACTTGGGAAAGGGCACATCAGTGCTGATATCTTTTCATACAAAGAGCTTTGTGAGGCCACCAAGAACTTTAAACCCGAGAATCAGCTCGGTGAAGGTGGTTTTGGAAGAGTTTACAAAGGGCAATTAGAAACCTCGGAAAAGGTACTATTACTACACAAATTCTCTTAAACAACCTTATCGCTTTTTCATTTCAGTGGTTTAATTCTGATTGTTCTTGTGGTGATTTAGGTGGTGGCGGTTAAGCAGCTAGACAGGAATGGCTACCAAGGGAACAGAGAGTTCCTTATGGAAGTCATGATGTTGAGTCTCTTACATCATCAAAACCTTGTCAATTTAGTTGGTTATTGCGCAGATGGTGATCAACGGATTCTTGTCTACGAATATATGTCAAATGGCTCTTTAGAGGATCATCTTCTCGGTATATATTAAGATTATTACAAAACATTTTTGTTCGTACTTGAGCTAAAAAAAATGTAATTTTTCTTCTTGTCCAGAATTAGCAAGGAACAAGAAGAAACCGTTGGATTGGGACACAAGGATGAAGATTGCGGCAGGAGCAGCAAGAGGGCTCGAGTATCTACACGAAACAGCTGAGCCTCCCGTAATCTACAGAGATTTCAAAGCCTCAAACATATTACTTGACGATGAATTCAACCCGAAGCTTTCGGATTTCGGTTTAGCCAAAGTTGGTCCGACTGGCGGACAGACTCATGTCTCAACAAGAGTTATGGGAACATACGGCTACTGTGCGCCTGAGTATGCTCTCACAGGACAACTCACCATAAAATCCGACGTGTACAGCTTCGGAGTCGTGTTCTTGGAAATGATCACAGGAAGAAGAGTCATTGACCAGACAAGAGCAACACAAGAACAGAATCTAGTCACTTGGGTAATAAACTCTTGAAAATTTCTCTCTTTTAAGGAACCCGACATAAACCCTTAATTTGATTGGTCCTGCGCAGGCGAGTCCATTGTTTAAAGATAGGAGAAAGTTTACTTTGATGGCGGATCCATTGCTTGAAGGGAAGTATCCTTTAAAGGGATTATATCAAGCCCTTGCAGTTGCAGCAATGTGTCTTCAAGAAGAAGCAGAAACGAGACCAATGATGAGCGATGTAGTCACTGCGCTCGAGTACTTAGCTATGACCAAGGAAGGAGAAGAAGATGGAGAGACAGATCGATAAGAACAACGTGGAAGGAGAAGAAGACGAAAGATCTAAGCTTTGAGCCATTATATGTTTGTTTTGTTAACTTTAATGATCGGTTTTAGAGATATTTTTTTAAGGACTTTTCTAATTCGTTAAAGATTGTATGAGATTCTTTCTACTTGTTCATGAGAGTGAGATCCTATTGGCCACTTAACGGATTTGCTNGATTTTTTTTTTTTTTTTTTTTTGTGTGTAAAATTGTTGGACTCAAATGATGATGATTTGGATTCAAAATCAATTTTTCTGTTGACATTCCGGTTTGTAGTCTGGTTACCGTTTATCGGTTAAACCATGTGAAAACTGTTTATAATATTCCGGGGTATTCATATTTTCGGTTTCTTCATTTAATAAAACTTTAAACCATAAAAACCCATCTTTCAGTAGTTTAATGAAAACTTTAAGCTTTTTTTTTTTTTTTGTCATCTTTTATTAAAAACAAAAACCATAAGTAAAATACAAAAGCCCACAGTCACCGGCTAACTTAGCCCGGGGACTCAGGAGACAAAGCCGGCGGACAAAGAACAATCCCCGGAGACTACAACGAAACTTTAAACTTTTAACTTTAAACTTTTTATGATTATTATTTAAAAATTATAATTTGTACATTTTCCCCTATATATAAATTCATGAACCAAATCTGAATCTAAACGGAATTATTATAAAAATTCATATGGTAAATAAACTGGATTAATTCATTTTTATATTAATTTTTTTGAAATTATCTTAGTAAACAATTGTGCTCTAAACTAAGTTTAAACTACAATATTTAATTATTTTTTTTTGTTCAAAACTAAACTGAGCTGGAATTGTTGACAAAAAAAAAACTGAGCTGGAATTCAACCCAAAGAAAAATGAAGATTTTCTATAAAAAAAAATTAAAACGCACTAAACTGAAATAAAATTTAATTTGGAATGAAATCAGAACTTATTGAGAGAAAAGGCGTCTCTTTTAGCGTATTTTAAGTAAATAATAATAATAAATTTAGAAAAAGGGTTTAGTGATAGAGCATTAATGGGGTAGCTCAGTAGAAGACGACAAAATCGGCTAACATCATAAACCCTTTCTTCTTCTTCTTCTTCTTCTATCTCCATTTCTTCAATAGAAGCTTCGCTTATGACGGCCATGGGGGTCTCTCTTCGCTACTTCTCTCCTTCCTCTTTCTGGGTTTCTCGCCGTCCTCACGTTTCGTCTTCCGTTCTTTTCTCTCTTGTGCCTCGCCGTCGTACTATTCTTACCACCAGGTTTACACCTTCTCTCTCTCATTTTGTTCAAGTATTCATCGAATCTCACCTTACTCATTTGCCAATTGCTTTGTTTAGGGATAGTTGTACAAGTAGGTAAACTTGTGTGTTGCTGCAATTTGTTATCTGGATATTCAGTTTCTTACTGAGTCTATACTTTGTTCTTCTGGAGATTGTATATTCGAATGTTGATTACCTTTTTTGGTGCTTACAATTTCGCAGAAAATTAACTATCACAAGGGGAAATGCCAGATACTCCACTGATGCAGCTGCTTCTGCTGGTTCCGATGGGTCTTCTACTTTGGACTCTAGAGGAGAGTGGAAGCTTTGTATAGGGTCCAACACCGCGGTTATGGTTCCCCCAACTACCAAACGACCTGAAGCTCTATCTGCGTGGAGGGAGGAAGCTAATAAGTTTAGAGAAAGATATGCCGATACTGTTATGAGCCAGGTTGATGCTTTTGGTAATGGCACTTTTCATTTCAATGCTTATGGCCCAAAGATAGATGAGTTTCAATCTTATGGAAACCGTCAGAGCTTACATTACAAGCCTGACCCCGGAGGTGATTTTGCCACTCTCGATAGAGATTCTAATGGCTTTATGCAACACAAGAGTCAAACAGTACCCCCTATGGCATTACCAAGCAAGAATGTTGAGGCCGTGGAAAAAATATATGACGAGGATGCGCTTGGAACACAGACAACACTTGTTACTTCTTTTGACAATGCAAGCTATGAGCATACAGCAACTATTGCCAAAGAGGACAAATCCAACAACCTGTCGAAAGTTCGTGCAAACCTCAACAAAATATATAATAGGGTCCGTGTTGTTGATAATGTTGCTACTGCAAAGGAAATTGTGGCTAAGCTCACGAATCAATATAGGAATCGTGTCCATGGTTGCGATACAGAGGTATGTGGTCATGCATTTGCTGTTACATTGTTATTCGAAAAGTCTTGAAATGCTAATGCCCTTTTCATGATGCTCTGCCTTTGCTCTCTGTTATCAATGTCGTAGGTGTCCAGGATTGATGTGAAGACTGAAACACCTGTGGACCATGGTGAGTTGATCTGTTTCAGTATCTATTGTGGATCGGATGCAGATTTTGGAGATGGAAAATCATGTATATGGGTAGATGTTCTTGGTGACAATGGCAGAGATGTCTTAGCTGAGTTTAAGCCATTTTTCGAAGATCCATCCATTAAAAAAGTGAGTAAAAACCAGAAACAGTGCGATGTGTTTCCTTTAAATTCTGTGATATATCTGGTTAAAGTTGGTGTATGAAACTTATTTGACTTTCTCTATCGTTTTGAATTGCGTTTTTTTTTTCAAAAAAGACGATTGGCTATTTATCCACAATGCCTCTCCTTTGTTAGTTTGACTCACTCCTGACTTTGAAATCATGTCTTGCTATGATTTTGTAAATCATTGGAACATATTTTCACAATCAATAAGTTATACCTTGACCTTTTACTTTACTTTATAGGTATGGCATAACTACAGCTTTGATAGCCACATTATTAGAAATTATGGAATCAAGCTTTCTGGTTTTCATGGTGATACGATGCACATGGCAAGATTGTGGGATTCATCCAGACTGACATTGGGTGGTTATTCGCTCGAAGCGCTTACAAGTGACCCAATAGTTCTTGGGGGAACTGAGACCAAGGAGGAAGCAGAATTGTTTGGTAAGATATCAATGAAGACAATTTTCGGCAAGGGAAAACTGAAAAAGGATGGCACAGAGGGGAAAACGGTGGTCATTCCCCCTGTTGAAGAGCTACAAAAAGATGATCGTGAAGCTTGGATTTCATACTCTGCCTTGGATTCGATATGCACACTAAAGCTTTACGAGAGCATGAAGAAACAACTGCAAATGAAGAAATGGTTTCTTGATGGTAATCCAATTTCAGGAAAGAACATGTATGACTTTTACCAAGAATATTGGCAACCTTTTGGTGAACTTCTTGCTAAAATGGAAGCTCAAGGGATGCTTGTTGATAGGGAATATCTGGCACAAATTGAGACCGTAGCCAAAGCAGAACAAGAAATTGCTGTTTCTAGGTTCCGGAGTTGGGCCTCAAAGCATTGTTCTGATGCAAAGCATATGAATGTTGGGAGTGACACACAATTGCGACAGCTCTTTTTTGGTGGTATTTCTAACAGGTATGCTTCTTCTTAGTCTTCGTCTTAAATGCATCTTTGCAAGGAACCGTGATGTCTTAGTATTTGACGTGTACCCGATCACTTTATTACAAAGTATAGCAAGCGTAGGATACTCTTGTCTCTAAATTTAGTGTAGCTTGTATTCCTTTACCATGCTAAAACCACAAAATACACATGCGACTCTCAGATTGAGTTCCTGAATCATATTTTCTTTTCATTATGATGCCAAACAGAAATTACATAATATTGTTTCTTTATGCTTATTTCTGATGCTAAGTTTTGTTAATTTCTGTTACAGTTGTAATGATGAGGAGCTTCCTTATGAAAAGCTATTCAAAGTTCCCAACGTGGATAAGGTGATTGAAGAAGGAAAGAAAACAGCCACAAAATTTCGGAATATCAGACTGCATAGGATTAGTGATACTCCTTTACCCGCTGAAAAGTTTACTGCCTCAGGCTGGCCCTCTGTTAGTGGGGATACCTTGAAAGCTTTAGCTGGGAAAGTCTCGGCAGATTATGACTTTATGGAGGAAGTTTCAGATACCCTTTCAGAAGAAAGTGTTGATGATGATGATTCTATTTTGGTACCAGATGAACTTTTAGAAACACAAAACTCAAATACATCTGTTAAACCAGACACATCTGCCTATGGTACAGCATTTGAAGCGTTTGGAGGAGGTGAAAGTGGAAAGGAGGCTTGCCATGCTATTGCGTCATTATGTGAAGTTTGCTCCATCAATTCCTTAATATCAAATTTTATTCTTCCTTTGCAGGTATTTCTTTGTTCTTGTTTGAACTAAAATATTTCCTGGAGTTTGAGCCTTTTAATTCTTTCCATCAGAGCATATCATTAAATTGGCTTTTTCCTTATCCAACAGGGAAGTAATGTATCAGGCAAAGATGGTCGTGTCCACTGTTCCCTGAATATTAACACTGAAACGGGGCGCTTATCAGCTAGAAGACCGAATTTGCAGGTACATAGTTTGACCTTAATGCAAGACTTAGCTTGAATGGACCTGCAATTAAGTAACTAAGATTCTCTATTTTCTCTACGTCTGCACTTTTTATTATACTTTTAAATTTTATTACATCTTTGGATTTGGAATGTTCAAAGTTTACTTTTACTTGGAGGTATGGCACTGTGGTCTTGTAATTGTGTTCTAAAGTTTCTTAGTAATGTTATTCTTTCTTCTGTCTAGAACCAACCTGCATTGGAGAAAGATCGGTACAAGATCCGTCAGGCCTTCATAGCATCACCTGGAAATTCACTTATTGTTGCTGATTATGGGCAGGTAAAAATATAAGCTTTTATAGTTATAGATACTTCTATGGTGACTAGTAAGTTAAATTTAGCTGTTGACTGGAAGGTGATTTTTCTATTTTCAGCTAGAACTTAGGATTTTAGCACATCTTGCTCGTTGCAAAAGCATGAAGGAAGCTTTCTTGGCTGGCGGAGACTTCCATTCGAGAACAGCCATGAACATGTATCCACATATTCGGGAAGCTGTTGAAAATGGTGACGTGCTCCTTGAATGGCACCCACAACCTGGACAAGAAAAGTCGCCAGTGCCATTATTAAAGGTGAATTCTGGTTAATGTAATTGAATCAAAAAGGTTACCAAAAGCTTTAAAAAGCTTGTACCTTTGTCCAATGTCTATGATGCTGGAGCATTTAGACAGCACCTTTTAACACTCTAAGATTGCAACTTTTGACCTAAAACCGGTGAGGGAAACTAAACTTTGAGCCTAAATTCTTCTAATATTTTGCAAAATATATCTTACTTGCTCAGGACGCCTATGCTTCTGAGAGGAGAAAAGCTAAGATGCTCAACTTTTCAATTGCATATGGAAAGACTGCTATTGGTCTTGCTAGAGACTGGAAGGTACTATTAACTAAGGTGTTAAAATTGATGTGAGCATGCTTATTTATACGATAATAAGCTGACCAACGCCATCTCCATCTATAAGGTTTCAAGGGAAGAAGCTCAAGAAACAGTTAATCTATGGTATAATGACAGACAAGAAGTCCGGAAATGGCAAGAGATACGCAAGAAAGAAGCTATACAAAATGGGTACGTCCTAACTTTGTTGGGAAGGGCTCGTAAGTTCCCGGGATACCGCTCACGTGCTCATAAGAACCATATCGAAAGAGCAGCAATCAACACTCCTGTTCAGGTTTGTTTGCTCTATCATCAGATCTTTAACAGTCTTGTACTCTATCGACCTTAAACCTGAATTACTACTATTACTACAGGGAAGTGCAGCTGATGTCGCCATGTGCGCTATGCTGGAAATATCAACAAATCAACGTTTAAAGGAGCTTGGTTGGAAACTGCTTCTACAGGTAAAACCCACACACAAACTCTCCATATCACTTTTAGACACGGATGATTTTATATCTAATTGATTCCTTTTGTGGGAACAGGTTCATGATGAAGTAATCCTAGAAGGACCAAGTGAATCAGCTGAGATCGCCAAGGACATAGTTGTGAACTGTATGAGTAATCCCTTCAACGGCAGGAATATTCTCTCAGTCGATTTAACCGTTGATGCCAAGTGTGCTCAGAACTGGTATGCTGCCAAATAAGAGGAGAAGAGGAAGGAATCTTTTTTGGGGGCTCGGCTACTGAAAGTACTACATGAGGCAGTGCTTGAGGGTTTTTTATTTGGAACATGAGCTCTGTGAAAATCTGTCCATATGCAAAAAAAGTGTCACTTAGTTCATCCTAATGAAAGCTAACCCTGTCAAATGTTTTTGTTGTTGAAATACATTGCTTGTGTATATAAATGGTAGGCTTGTGAAAGCACCTGAAATTGCCTATAGAGTTTACAATTTGCTTGGCATTCAACATTACCCTGTTAAGCAATACTTGCATACAACCGGAGACTCTGTGTCCCGCAGAGGATTCACCGAAACATGTACAATCCAACGGTGGAAAACTAACCAATAAGAAAATAAGTGATCTTATCATAAAAGAGGAAAATGAGTGGATGATATTTATTAAATAAAATCTCAGACGAAAGTTTAGAGGGCAGCCATGGCTTCCATTTCATCATGCACAGCTCCTTTGGCGAGCTTATGCTTCTCTACGACCAACCCCATCAATGGTTCTTCTTCCCCACTTGGGCTCTCCTCTCGGTTTCTGGGAACTCGGCTCTCCTCTCGGTTTCTGGGAAGTCGGTGTTTGAAGCTTAGGATCCGACTCGGCCCTTCCAATGGGTCGAGAACCACCTGCTGGTTCAAGTTCGGAAAGAACGGCGTTGATGCCGAGAATGCTGGCATCTACGGTAGCCAGTCACGAGATGATTTCGACAGAGACGACGTCGAGCAGGTTTCTCTTCACTTCTTTGTGGTTTAAAGCTTAAATATGTATCATGTGGGGTTTACTAAGACTAGATATTTGATACGTATGTTTGTGGTTTCTTGGTGATTTTGCAGTATTTCAACTACATGGGAATGCTTGCGGTTGAAGGTACCTATGACAAGATGGAGGCTCTTCTCAACCAAAACATTCACCCTGTAGATATTCTGTTATTGTTAGCGGCCTCAGAAGGAGACAAGCCTAAGATCGAGGAGCTTCTCAGGGCCGGTGCTGACTACACGGTTAAGGATGCTGAAGGAAGAACTGCCCTCGACCGAGCCTGCAGTGAGGAGGTCCGTGATCTGATACTTGGTACCCTCCCCCAGAAAGCTTGACAATATATTCTGTCATTTCATAGGCAGAGTTGGCCTTTTCTTACAACGAATTTGATGTCTGTTTTTTGGTACCCCTAGTTGATATCTTGGTCATTTACATGCTTTATATTAAGTTTGGTCTAAAGCCTCAGTAAACAGCAAAAGTAGAGATTGATCTTATACCAAAAGCTAAATCTTGCCTCTTAACAAAGGATCACCATCCAGAACTAAAACAAGAATGAGATGTTTACATATCAGTTCTTAACATAATGTCGACATGAAACTGCTCAAGCGTCTCTTAAAACCCCTAAGAAAAATGCCACTATCTACTGAGATATATTCGTTGCTGCTCGACTTTGATTTACTTCACTAAGCAGAATTCTCGTGCAAGAGTACATACTCTCGGCTGCAATCAAAAGAACAGAAGATGTAAAAACCAAAAAAAAGATGCTAAGCAATAAAAAGAGAACAGACACAGTAATGATTCATAATGTATAATCAGAACCACAAGCATACCTGCTGTTACCAAACTTTATGGTATCTTTCTCAAAAAGCTCATAGTATCGTTGTGGTTCAATAGGACTTTCCTGAAAGAAGTAAAAATATTCAGTACAATGTTTGAACTAACCATGATAAAGAAACAATGAAGAGAGAATGCAATCCAAAACTCACATTGATGTACGTCTTATTTGTGCTGCCAAGATCCATAATGTAAGGCCTGCAAGGTGACATCACGGTTCAGTTTTACCTCAAAGCCACAAACGTTGCAACAATTTAAGGACAGTGAATGAGGAAACAGTTTTTTTACCTCACTTCCTTCCCCATCATTCCATCTGGTTTCTCCTTTTCCACTTCCCTGAGACAAGAAAATTTGGCATTAATATTGACTCAAGACCCTTCTTCTACCAAGATCTATGAACTTACAAGTCAGAAAATTACCGGTACTGCAAAACAGCATGCTGCTTGCTGCAAGATGGATGATCAGTAGGGATGTCGGCGACTTTTCTCTCACGTCCAAAGAGATAGCAACTCTGGCGATGGAGGTAGAGTGGCTCTGTTAACCCATCGCATTTCACATGAACAAAAATCATGCATCAACAAAATTTAATCAGGATTCAAACTTAAAAAGCACTGGAAACAGTCACAAAAGAAGCACTGGAAACAGTCACAAAAGAATCGGATCAACAAACATCACATAATTATCTTTATAATATTTAAATTGAAAAGTTCGTCTTAATCCATAAAAGGCAATAGTTTGGCTACTACGGGTAACAATGCTACTATTTGGGTACTCAATCATAAACAACCACAGTATTCAAGTGTTCATGGCTAGAGTGCATCATACAATCCTAAATATATCTTTCATTGAACTGCCACCACATGCTTTACTCCATATATGATGATAAAAGAATCTGACATTCGCCAGAGAAAGTATAGTTTTAAGTGAAAACATGAAAGAAAAATGGACCATTGCTTTGACAGATGGAGTATGAGCAAACACAAACAATCTTACGAATGGAAAGTAGAGGGTTGAAAGACTCACCATTAAGTGGTTCACCATCCTTGAAAATATACAGTCTCCATCTTTGGCTGGGTTTTCTACCTTCTGGGGGCTCATTGTAGAGGAGTGCAATACCTGCAAAGGGTTAAACAAATCAGTCATGTATATGATCAAAGTTAATGCGATACATATATATCTCCATTCCTAAGAGAGAGAACGTGTTTAGCAAATTGAGGCTTTAGTCTTATTAGCCCTTACCTATCGACCTATGATTTTTTTTTAACCATACTACGGGGACAAAATGCATATTAAAATAAAAACAAGGTGACCCTAAGTCCCTAACTCTAAAGGCACATGTTATAGACATACATGAAAATTACTGGATCAAAAGTTAACATGAAAAAGCAATGCCAACAGTTGATGTTTTTAAATTAAATCCCAGTTAGAAATTGACCTCTGTATTTGTTGGTCTCTTCCGCAAGTTTCCCTGATAGTTCAAAGGATGGTTCTTCCTGCAAGATATAACAAAGTTAGATTTGAAGCGCCAATACATAGATGAGCCAAGAGAGAACAAAATGACATAGGAAACTGAAAATCATTAGATGAATGATATGATACCTTTTTCTTCGCTGCCAGAGCTTCTTCAGCTGCTCTCATTCTCGCAATTGAATCTTCTTCATCATTGCTGTTATAGAAGACCCCAAACATTGTTAAACTAAAGAGTAAAGACTAAAAACTTGTTACAGTTTAATCTTATAAGAAGAAAACTCACGGTTCTTCGCCGCCTCCTCTTGCATTTGACCCCTGAAAAGATAAAAAGAGATCAAAATGACAAAAAATTGTCTCACAGAAGATAATGAAAGCAGTAGAGGTTATGGATAGCATGATATAAAGATTAAAAAATGATATAACTATACAAGGATATAAAACAGAAAATCAAACAAAACTGCAAAAGCTATCATGGTCTATATAATGCGCTTTTACTAATAGAAAAAAAAATGAGTGGATGTTACTGGACATGCTGAAGGAAACAAAAATTATCTCAAGTCATAAAGCAACACAGTCAGCTAAAAATGGCTTCCTGCAGGTTCTACTTCTAGACTCAGACAATACAAAAGTTAAGTAACAGGACTCAAACCATATATTATGTGAAACATGAGAGGCCAGCAGCAGACTCTAAACTTTACTAGGAAACACTAAAGCTAACAATTTCCAATCATATTTTCTTCTCAAGCAAAAGACGAATATGCACAAGTAATACCAAATGAAAAAAAAAAAAAAGAGACTGAGAACATATTGGAACTAAAGAAAGGTGCAGAAATACGAAAGCAATTGAAATCATCAGATACCTCATCATGCCTTGAGACAATAGCTCTTTCTGGAGAACGTCTACTCCTGTGACTCCTATCTGAAGGTGAAGTAGACTTCTCATGTCTTCCTCTAGAGTGCCTCTCATCGTCTTTTCCCGGCCTTTTCCTTTCATCAGTTTCCTCTCTCCCTGAACGCCTTCTCTTATCCCCAGTCTCCCTATCCTTGTCTCCTTCTCTTCTTCTCTCTCTTTCCCTTTCTACTTCCCTACTACTACTCTTCTCCCTTCCTCTACTGTTATCCCTTTCGCTTTCTCTCTCTCTACTTCTCCCAACCTCCTTTTCACCTTGAGCTCTTCTCAATCTCTTAGTCCGTGGTGAAGGAGACCTAGAACTACGATTTTGCAAACCCGAAGACTCTTCTCTTCTAGATGGACTCCTCCGGCGAGGAGACTGCCTATGCCTCACCGGAGATTCTGAAGCCTCTGATACATTACGAGCCATTCTTAGAGAGCCTCGCTTCTTTACCTTCCAAGGAGCACAAAATTGAAAACAGTGTCATGAATGCAAGCAAAAACCTAGCATTCTCTGGAATTATGAGAACAAATGGAACACTAAACCCTAATTCCCAAACGCATCGAGGAGCAAAACCCTGAATCTAAGACGTAAGCTACAGATTCCGAACACCAGTATGATTTAGGGTTTGAAGAAGCTAAGAACGCAAGCTTCAGAAAAAGATGGTGAAGTATGATATACCTGGTGGTCGACGCTGTGATACTTCGGCGGAGAGCGGAGAGCGGAGAGAAAGAAGAAAGTGAATCAACCCACAGACACAGAGAGATAGCAAAAATCGGAAAATTGGGGTGTCTTTTGTATATTAAAGAAAATTAAGGGGTACATGACTAAAACCGTACAAGGTTCGTTAATTAACGGAGTTACTTGTGAAATCTTGATAGTGTGGCAAGTAATATGATGTCTTTTTTTCTTTTTTCTTTTTGCCAACGAGTAAATTTTATTAATCAATAGCGGGATGTCATGCTTTTTATTCTTGGATACATTAATTCATGTAGCTTAATTTGAAAAAGTAAAATTAATTTATTATTTTGAAAAAGATAATATAATTCTGATTAGTTCATCATTAAAAGTCTCTTAATAATAAGTCTATACTCGGAAATGCTAATTGCCTATTGACTTAATTTACTTGAAATGAATCATAAAATATTAAACTATAACTAATCATATATAAGAATTTATCCTTCAAATTTATCAGATTGCCTGTATCACCTAATGTCATGTTCTTGAACAAACCTTTCGTGTGCTTACTATTTTCAGATTTCTACTCCACATGTACAAAGAACCATATTCAAGATTATCGTGATTGTGTGGATATGTGATCTTTGAGGCCGGTGTAGATGCATGATTCCAATTTTTTATTTTCCTCTTAATTAGAGATCTTGCAGATCTTGGATTGAATCTCAACATAAAATAGCATGGCAGATTAAAATAATTTTTTTGTTCGCAACAGATTACTCACATTGTTTTTGATTGGTCCTTCTAGAAAATATGGATTTCAGACCCTAAAATCAATTGATTATTAGTAGAGTGATCCATGTACCTTATATACAATTTCACAAACCTCCAAAATCTAGGAAATGAATGTCGTCATGTCGTCTATTGACGACAATCATGAATCACCCTCCTTAATTTAACCTCTCAAAATTGTACAACGTCACCACCAACAATAATTGCATATCTTGAACCTCATTGTGCTCCGAGCTATGAACAAACCTTTGTTTTGATGATTGTATGTGTCTGTGGTTTGGCACACGAGCGAGTATCCAACACTACTTAACTTGTTATTTTCTCTTTCATTCAAGGTATAATCTGTAATGAAAGAAGCTTTTTTTTGTTGACTACTATAAGTAACATTACAACAACAAAAAATAATAATCATGAATTGTAATTAGAATAATATTTTGTAGGGTATAATTAAATATCCATTACGACCAAAAAACATGAACATTATATTAAAGTCCTAATATGGATGTTTAGCTAAATTTCTAATAATTATGCTCCTCATACTTCTTTAGTTTTGATAACACTCTCAAACAATATTAAAAATAAAAAATTGATGTCATTGTTTAAACGTCATATTTTACAATAACTTCAAAGTTTGGAGTCATAAACCGTATACATAGGACCAAGACTATAAAAGTGACTGGGTAATATTAATGCCATAGCTCAACGTAGACTATCTCTTCCTAAAAGGATTCAACTTAGAACAAATTCTATCACTGAACCCCCATTAGGCGATCATCCTCTTACTTGTTTTTTTGTGTTTTTTTAATAACTAAAATGTTCTAAACTTAAATCCGTATATCTTCTCAAGTCGAGAGAGAACCAAACTCAAAATATTTTAATTTATATGATCTCCTCCCTAGTGTTTCTTAGACAAAAAACTTCTAGACTTTGTGTGATCTTCACCAGCGAACTAATGACTCTAGCTCAATCACTCGATGTTCAAAATATATTAAAATATATTGGACCCCTGCAGAATCATTTTCACCACCTATTGTTTGTATAAAGTACTTCATAAACTTTGTTCAATGCATGTTTGTTTACATAAAAATGTTGGAAACCCACCAAGAACTAAAAAATTGGTACGTGCAAACACATGTCATCATCATAGTCAATATCATCGTTTCAAACAATTCACTACGACAAAGTCCTCATTAGGTCAAAATTTGAAGCTTACGGAGAGCCTCTTGCGTCATGCATGACTGATGGAGAAAAGAGACGATTAATTCTTGTAACATTCGGTTCAAGTTTTACAAATTCACACACTTCATTATCGTAAAATCAAAACTACGATATACGACCATATAAAAAAAATAATAACAATGATAAAAAGCTTATCCTGCCGGACTATAAAGGTTCAAGAACGTGGACCGACTACATATATATGCGACCATATATATAATTAATATATACATTTATCTTTTTGGTTTTTTAATTAGCTATTTGGATTTATATAACCTAATGTGTAATGTTGCCTTCATCACGTTTTCTGTTTTTTGTTTTAGTTTTTTTTTCCCAAATAGATGAAGATTATCACCTGCTTGGCACGTTATAAACCTTTTATTATCGTTAATCACTTAGTAGCAGTTCCCCACGAAATACATCTCTTCATCCATTGACTAAATTTTATATATGTTTTAAGTAAAATTTCCTATATCAATACATTGTTTGCATTTTACGTACTTCTAAAGTTTACACCAAACACAAGCTAGATAAAATAAACTTTAATCAATAATGAAATGAACATATCACATATATATATAATGTTAGCTTCAAACAAAATTACTTTTGATAATGGACAATATTAAATGTAATACTTCCTTACTATTGTTGTGAACTAATTATATATCATTAGGCAAATCGCTTTTTATTTGACAAAAATAATCTATTTGGGGTCAACCGTTTTCGTTCATAACATATTTGGCAAATATTTTTTTTTAGGTAATAATTAAGGTATAATCTTTTATGTGGCAAGTCTCAAAAGTCTGCTGTGTACATTTGATATCCCCCACTAACCCAACAAGAAGGTGATCCACTTCCCTTGTATATATTTATTTGTTCTTGCACATAAAGAAATCTAACCATTCAACTGCCGTATATTAATATACAGCCAACACAAAATCTTATCATAAGTAAATTAATTAATAAACAATAATATGACTAAAGGGCCAAATTGTGCCAAACCTACAAGTTTCCTTGACCTCTACCTTTTTTCTTACTACTATATAGATGTCACATTTGTGAGAATTGGGCAAACGAAACTCCAAATATACCATTTTTAGCTTCTCATACCTTTCTTTACACAAGATTAAAACTACTAGCTCTTTCAAAGAAAGTTTTAATGGAAAGCTCAGCTCTAAGCAACTGCGTGAGGCGAACAATATTCTATAATCAGCAGGACACGATACAAGAGGGTCTAGAAGAGAGTAGTTGGACGATGTACTTTCAAACCGAAAATGGATTAGGTCATTATGACGATTCTTCCATGATCTCAGACGCTGCGTCTCCTATAGTCTCTGTGGAAGAAGACACGGCTTCATCTCCTTCTAACAGAACCAAGGTTAGTTCATGCAATGCATATACAAACATTGATATATATACAAATTTTACACATATATATACATATATAGGGTGAAATGGCAATGAAATGGAGGACAATACGATAGACGAAAAAATCATGATCGATGTATTTTTTGTGATCGATGTATGTATATATATGTGATCGATGTATTTTTTGGGATTTTTAATTCACGTATATATGATGTTTTTATGTGTTATGTATTAATTAATCTTTGCTATGTTTGTTATTTCAGGGTAACAATGAAATGGAGGACAATACGATAGACGAAAAAATCATGACCACTACTAAAACTGAGGTACTTCCAACCACACCTTCATGTTTCTATGTATTTATAAAATATAAAAATCATTTTTACAAATTGTTCTGACGACTGACAAAAAATAATATGGTTGGTTTTATAGGAGAAAGGATTGAATAAAAAGGGGATTATGAAAGAAGAATATTATTGCGCAGAATTAAAGAAGAGAGGGCTTTGCGTAGTTCCTCTGTCGATGTTGTCTAACTATATTGGTTGATATTTGATTGTTTTTTCAATCTTATTTTTTATTTTTTCTTGTGATTATATTTTTAATGATTATGTTCTGTAAAATCTATAGAATGGACTTGTCATAAATGTAGCGAAAGTGAAAGGCACAAGCAAAAGTGAAATTAAGACTTGTAAACCATTCCAAACATGTATAATAATAAAAGTTAACATGTTTACGTACATATGCTTAGTTTTTGTAACTTCCCCCTTTTTAATTCAGAGAAAAACTCTTTCGACAATCATCATTTATATATTTGAGGAGTTCATATGTGATTTAAGAAAAATTGGAAAATGTGTATGGCTAATGATCTAGTGGTTTAGAATTTGATATCGAGAACCATTCTCACCAAATATTTTGATAAGAAAGAAAGAAATTAAGGTGGATTTTTTAATGGGTAATATCATGAGATGACAATGTTTGATGTTTTAATTTGATGAATAACCATGTATTGATGAAACTATAAGGAATAACCATGGACTCATATCAAATAACCAAAATACCCTCCTCTTTGCACCAAAATTCCCTTCTCTTTGAAAAAAATTGCCATTTGAGAGTGCAGAACCTATTACCTACGTAGCAGAGTGTACAGGAACCTACTTACCTACATAGCAGTACAATTCTCTTAACATGGCCATAAGATTTATAGGTGTCTACGTAGACACTGAATTCTATTACATAGCCATGAGATTTATGTGAGTTTTAACACTAAACCCTAAGTGTTTTATAGTAAACCCTAAACCCTAAATATTTTATAGTAAACCCTAAACCCTAAAAATTAAACCCTAAAGATTTTGTATTCAACCCTAAACACTAAATACTAAATACTAAACACTAAACTCTAAGAGTGTAATAGTTAAACCCTATGAAATGGACCCTCAACCCTAAACCCTAGAGGAGTACAACCTAAACCCTAAACCCTAAACCCTAAAGGAGTACACCCTAAACCCTAAAAGAGCACCATAAACCCNCCCTAAACCCTAAACACTAAACCCTAAACCCTAAAGATTTGATAGTAAACACTAAACCCTAAGGAGTGGACACTAAACCCTATGAGATTAATAATAAACCCTAAGGAGTGAACACAAAACCTTAAACACTAAACCCTAAACTCTAAACCCCAAAGAGTGGACACTTAACCCTAATGAGTAAACCCAAAACTCTAAGGTGTAGACCCTAAACCCGAAACCCTAAGGAGTAAACATTAAACCCTAAACCC
>OVAF01000204.1:8779-56429 GCA_900406245.1 Odontarrhena argentea | reverse complement strand
TTGGTTCAAGGTTTACAAATATAATTTGATAAATCGGAATCCACGATCAAAACGACTTATCAATAATATTAAAATAATAGAAGCATTGTGAGTTTCTGATAAAAATTGAAACTTACATATTTGATTTGTGAAATAAGCACAATATTAAAAACAAAAAAAAAAATTAAGAACCACATAATTTTTCTATATATATATATATGTATAAAATAATCAATAGTAAATGAAAAATAAATTAAGTGATCAATTGGGTGTCCGAAAATTAAGATCAGAAAAAAGAAGTAAGGATAGCTAACTTTGTTGAAGGAGGTGAGCCTCGCTCTCAACCCAGCCAAGTCTCATCTCTCCAGCCTTACATCTTCAAAACAAAATTCTACAAGCAACTACCATAGCCGCTACTTCTCTCATTGAATCTTAGTTCTCCCAACCTCGGGCAAGTATATCTTGCTACGGTAACAGGCGAGCCTCTTTACTGGATTCAGAGTTTTCCACCGTCGACAAGCCAGCTCTTCCACATCACTGTATCCTCAGATCTCGACCTAAAGACCAAATGGGTCATAGCCCACTTCTGTTATTCTTGGGCCTTAGCACCTCCAAAACAACGAAGACCTTTATGAAAAAGCATGAGACGTACTCATGTGAGATGATGATGTCAACAAACGACTACGAGCTCTCTCAGTCCTCCTCACTTCATATGGTTTTCAAAAGCTATGCTTTGCAAGCATCTATAACTCCAACTCAAGCTCTTGATGAGAAACAGCTTCAGAGCTTCAGCCTCTTCGAAGCACTCGCACTCAAAGCTGCCGTCGAAGCAGCCTCCCGCATTGAGATCCATCACCTACGGGTTTTCTCGGATTCTCATTCTCTTGTCTCACAAATTATCTCTAATGGCGATGTCAACGAGTTGAAAAGCGTTCTTCATGACATACGATGTCTCTTAGAAACCTTTTCATTTATCTATGTCTCTTTTAATTTACTTGTTATGTATTCTGCTAGTTGATTAATGAAAATTTTGTGGTTTGACCAAAAAAAAAAAAAAAGGTGAGCAAAATAAATAATTTTGAAACATGAGAAATTATGTACGTTATTTTCCATGCTTCTATTTCTATTAGGTAGACGTTTCAAAAATGATGATAATATAAGGAGGGTATATTGAATCATGTATTTATAATGATTTTAAGTAATTTAACAAATTTAGTGTTATTGAAACATGTATTGCAAAATTTCTTTTAAAAATCAATGTTATTGGACTAATGATTTGGTGTTATTGGAAATATTCTAAATATTTGGTTGGGATTTCAGTGTCTTTGGGTGATTTTCTTAGTGAAAAATACAAATACTCAAATCACATCGTTTTCGGTAAAATTTGAGATGATTTCATTAAAACTTTTCAAAATCATCAAAACTCAAAAAACACATTAAACCTTCCATTCAAAACATTAAATTAAATATTACACTTTGGTTTCTTGGAAACATAAAGAATAATTTATAGGAATTATAATCTTTGTAGATTAAATAAAAAATAAAGAGTATTCCATGATCCAAGAAAACTATAATTTTAAAAATGAGCAAGTTTTAAAAATTATGGTTTTTTATTTAGAAATTATAGAGGGGGAGATAGAGGATAAAAAAAGGGGGATTTCTATTTTGAATTTTTTTTGGAGATTACATAAATAATTGGTTGGACATTGTCAACTAATCAAACTGTAAATAAAATTAGGTAAAAAAAAATTACTTATACACAAACAAATAATTAAATAAAGTTTGTTGGGCTTATTTTTTGGACAGGAAGTTAGTTGGGCTATAAACATGTTTGGTTCTGTTAAGGACTAGTTCATTACATACTTCTGAAACCTCCAATTTGTTTTCTCAGTGACCGTATATGTATATTTCTCTTCATTAAACTAATTAACGAAGTCTTAAGACAACCACAATAATTAAATATTTTTCTTAAGTTTTGTTGGGATATTCGAGAGGATAGTCACAATTTATAATGATGTTGAATGTCGTACGATGTGTTTAGCTTCTTTAATCTTGTCTAGTGTTTTCGCCTTGACGTATGCATATACCAAGAAACTGTGGTGGGAATTTTTTGGTGTAATTCCATAATTTGATTTACAAGATGATATTGTTTTGTGTATTTCAATAAATTTAGAAATCCAAAACAAATTCGATGTTATTGGACAATGATTTCTAAATCCTAATAAAAAGTAAATCTTACTTATTTTCAAACAAGATTAAACAGAAAAGGCATTCGATTCATCAACCGAAAAGGAATTGCAAGTCTCATTGTTCTGGTTATTTGTGATGTTCACGTGCCTTTCAGATATAATTTTTTTTGGATGGCAGAATCTACTCATGATACACGACTGTTGGAGACCACGATACGAGATGATCAAATGTTTCCTATATCTCCATAAGGTAAATATTATCTTGTAGATTCTAGATATGCTACCAAGTCCGAATATATTGTTCCGTATAGAAAGGAGCGAAGGGACGACACAAGATATCATATCCAAGAGTTTATGAACGTTGAACCTCCTCGGAACATTAAAGAAATGTATAATAGGTTACATGTGTCTCTGCATTCAGTTATCGAACGACCCTTTGGTGTATGGAATAAGATATGGAGAATTCTTAATGAATATCCCAGGTATGACATCGTCAAACAGAAAAATATTATATTTAATACAATGGATCAACATAATTTTATTCGTCAACATAATTTTATATACACCGACTTTGACGATAATGTCGGAAATGACTTTGTACAAGAAAAAGGTAACGAAGATATGTCGCAAAACAATGATAGAACTACAATTGAAAGATACTCAAATACAAGAACTTACATGCGAATTATTGTTGATCATATTGCTTTCTCTCACTCCCTTTCAATCACTCTAAATTTTTTCCTACTTTTTCTCTCATTCCCACTCAATTATTCTCACTATTCGCTTTTCCTTCCCTTTTATCTCATTCCTCTTAATCCCTCTCAATTACTGCAAGGTCATCTCCAAGCACAACACTAAATTTGGCGTTGAAATCACACCAAACTTGGTGTTATGGTGTCTTCATTTATTATTTATCTCTAACCACAACACCAAATATCACACTACTTTTTATTATTACTATTATATTATTAAACTTTTTAACTATTTTTTTGATTAATACTCAGTATTTTAAAAAAACTGATTAATAATAAATTAAATATAATACTAACAATCGATGAATAAAAAAGTAAAAAATAAATTACATCGTACTAATCTTCTGAATTAGTATATTCAGGCTATAAATGTTTCGAAGTTCAATATAAGCTTCCCGAATATTAAGCTATTGTTTAGATTTATAATATATCCCTAAAAATTATCTTGTTGCACAATTTGTTTTTCAAATATGTTTTTCTTTTCAATTTCTCGTCTTTATGTGTGTTTTAATCGAATTTTCATATGTATTTAAATATTAATTAATTTAGGTATTGATTTAGAAAGTATGTGCAAATCAAAGTTTCATATTTACAATTAAAAATTAATATCATTAAAAAAATGTATAAAATATTGAAAGTATATGTATTTCTTAATTAGAAATTTTAATTATCTGATAAATATTTATTAAAATATACTACTAGAAAGAAAGAAAAAATTCAAAGATTGGTGATGTGAATAGTCTCACACCAAATATGGTGTGATAATATTCATAAAACACCCAAAAACGTTTTCGTTGTGCAACTATACCGTCTCATTGGAATATTCTGGACATTATATTTGACATTATGCTATCCAATTGGAGAGGTCTTAATGGTGTGATCGGTTGTTTTAAGGTTTCAAATGAAAATCACTTTTAAGGAATAGAATAGAGAGAAATAGTAGATTTCTTTTCATTCCTAAATTTTTTTATTATTCGGAAGTAATATTTAAATTCTGAGGAATCGTTTTAGTCCTTTTACTCTCTTTCTTAATTAGAAATTGTGTATCAAAAATATTACCTATCAATTTTGATAGAGAACAAAATGAACGCTTATTTCATTCATTCTTTACAGTTATTTCTATTAATTTTTTTCTTTATATTATTTTTTGTTCTTATTCTAATTATTTTCGTTATTCTTTTAGTGGTCAGTACCCTTAGAAAACGAGAGTTTGAAACAGTATGGGAGAGAGAGAATAGAAGAGGGAACGAAAAAAAATTTTTTTTTCTTTTCTTTTCTAGAGTAACAAATTACTCTTTTTTTTTTTGCCATCTAAACTTTTATTAAAAATCATGAACTGATACAAAGCCGAAGGTCTAGTGAATACAACCTCGGAGACTTAAGTCCAAAAGAGGGAAACCTTGATGTTGCGCTGATGTTACACAAACCAGGAACCAAAGACACCGCAACGAAAACCAAGAGAAACAACCAAGAGCGAACACTAACAAGATATACAAGGCAGAACCCAAAGACAAACACTGCTAAACAAAAACTACTAACCAAAGCTTAAACAAACAACCGAGAACACTCCAATACACCTGCTGCAGAGACTTGAGCACACCTAAATGAAAGCATTCTCCTGAAGTACCAACACAAACACAAAGGATTCTCCTATAGTGGATTAAAGACTACCTCACAAACAAAGACCTTTGGCTTCTAGTTTGGAAAGAAGCAGAAGAACAGATTTATTTTCTCTGCTTTTTCCGAAAACAACGATGTCGAGAAGTTAAAGAACTACGACTTGGAATCGCCTTGGTAGAAACCTTTGAGAAGAACAGAGCTCGAACGATCTGATAAGTAGGAGCAAGGAACGAATCCGAATCAAACCAGGTCACAAAGATACTAGAAAGTACCAGCATGAGATCGAGCTTAGAAGACTCCAAGACACCACTAGGAGAGGGGAAAGCAGCAAGAGAGACCCAAGACTGAAGCAAAGCAAAGCGAGAACACGGATGCAAGGCTTAAACTCCTACAACGACCCGGACACGGAACAAAGAGAGATTGAGAAGGCAAGAAACTCAGCCTTCTAAACAGAGAGCGAAAAAAGAGGCATAGACCACAGCAAGGCCGGCGGCTTCCTCCTCATGTACTCTCCACAAACTAGCTCTGAGTGGAGACTTCAAGCTTTCCTCCAATCTCTCTCGACCATGAACAAACAGCAAATAGAACCGGAAGCAAAAGGAAAGCAAAGGGACCGGTGTCGGGGCTAAGAGAGCCACCGACACCGGTGGAAGCTGAGAATCTGAGAAAAAACGAAGCGGCGACGACTTTGAGGAGAGAAACGCGAGAGAGAGAAATTAGGGCGACCGATTTATTTCAACGAGTAACATGTACGAAAACCAAAGAGAAAGTAGAATAATTTGGTGAATTTTTGTAGAATCCAACAAAGGTTTTTTTTTTTTTTTATCATCTCATTATTATTGACAACTTAATACTCATCAATCGTATTCTCTTTTTTTATTTATATAATACATCGTGTTAATCCAATTTTTTTTTTCTTTTTATAATTCCCATTTTTTTTTTTGAAATATAATTCCCATCTTTTTATCACCAATTTCACCTTTTTAATATATACAAATATAATTTCACATTTTAAGATGTACAACTTTCTCAATTTGTTGTATTACGCAACAATGGATTCATGGAAATAATAATCTTATCTCTTTCAAAAAAAAATAAATAAATAATAATAATCTTATATTTTTTTTTTTTTTGCGTCGCAATAATAATCTGGTGGTTTGAAGAATGTCATGTCATTACAGACCCCACTATTTGGTCTATTTTACATTATCTCGATTTGTCAACGTGATTTAATTTTTCCCTTTTAGAAAGCATGTAACGTTTAAATAAAATTCATTAATCTTATTTCTGGAATTTCATCAATAATAGTGATGTGAAAATAAAGTTTCTCATTGGCCGGCCGGATGGATAAAATGGCCGGCGTGGATTGTAGTTCGCCGTCGTCGACTTATTGGTATTATTAAATTATATTACGCATATTACTGTTAATTCTTTACAAAAAATAATATATGATATTATGATTGCTGTTTTGTCTTTATTAAGTAGCCTATTCATAGATTTTTTTTGCTTTTATTGTGTATCTGTAACCAAATTCTAATCATAGACTACTAGAATCCTACGATGACAAAAAGAAACTGTAATAGTCAAGGTTAAAATTAAGATGAAGCTTTTGCTGTATAAAAAAAAGAAGTGTTATTCTGTTTTTGATTGCTAATAAATTTTGTTACAATTGATATTTCAAGCAAAAAATAAGTTAGTTGAATGTATAAACTAAAATTTAGGGAAAGTTTATCTTTGATTTATAAATTAAATTTTCGGGAAAGTGTATTTACATATATAATTGATCATGTTACTCAGTTACAGAGAAAGACGCATGTATTAATACGTGCGCATATTACGGCTTCAAATGGTGACCACTTTTAGGGAATGGAATGGAGAGGAATAGTCAATTCATTTTTATTTTTTTTCATCTAAACTTTTTATTATAATCTTGAAGAAGATACAAAGCCGGCAGTTTAATGAATACAAACCCGAAAACTGAAGCCCAAATGAGGGAAGCTTGGAGTCAGGGCCGGCCCATATGTTTTGGGTGCCCAAAGAAAAAAAAAAATTTTTGATGCCCTTGCACCATATAAGGATCGAACTCCTCACCTCATCTCTACACATTTAACCACAACACCACAAGCAATATTCTTGTTTTTGATGCCCATTAAATGTATATATTGTTTGATGCCTAAAATAAAATCCTCCCCACCCTTATGTCAGGCCCGGGCCTGCTTGGAGTTATACAGACTTTAAACTAAGCACCAACAACCACATACTAACCACTAACACAAGATAACCCAGACTAACACTTACAAGAACACCAAAGCAAAAACCACAAAGAAACACAAAATACAACCCAGAGAGACCAAACAAGGCCAAAAGATAACTACTCAGAAGAACACAGAGACTAAAACCTCAACAAACCAGAGACACAGTCGAAATTTGCTGAAGGACACGTGTCCTTGGAGAAAAATAAGACACCACCGATAGAGAAAAATTAAGGAGTGGCACAAATCCAGCAAAGCACCACAGAAGCGAGACCAAGTAGCACCACAAAAGCGAGACCAAGTAGCACCAAAATAGCTCACACGATTAACATAAACAAATCAGATTCCAAGCAAGGAACTTGCTACCCTTCAACACCAAAACCCACTAACAAAGATACTGAACTCGAACCACCTCTATTTACTGCTGAATCCAAACAAGGACTAGCCACCGAGGAAACGGAACAAACCAGAACAAATGAGAGAGGCAATTATTCGAACGACCATGGCGAGGAAGGGAGAGAACAACGATACCAAATTCCTTTTGGAGAAGTCGCTAATCGCGCTCCAGCTTCTCTAACGGAGGATCTTCTGGAACAAATGTCAAGGAACGTAGAGACAAAAACCACCAATGAACTCGGAGCAGATAAAATCAGAGACCTTCACTAAGAGAGACCACAAAAGAACCTGGAGAAGACACCAAACTACAGACACCGGAGAGCGCGAAACAATGAGCGGAGAGAAGAAGAGCCAAAGCTGGAGGCCAAAGACGATCTGAGCGACAAGAAGGATTGGAGCAGCCTGGACCAACCAAAACCACAGAACCGAAGCCTTATAGACCACTGGACCAGGATCGAGACCAGAATTAACCTTACAACAACGGTCCACTCCAAGACGCAGACACGACGCGGAGACACGAGAAGCGAGAAATTAAGACTCATAGAAGAAAAACAAACGAAAAGGAGAGGGGAGACCGACATCGGCGCTGTCGGAGCCTCCCGATGCCGGCCAAGACGGTGAAGGGTGAGATCTGCGGTAAAGAGGCTGGCGGCGCTTCTAGAGAAAATTAGGTCGGGATCTCTTTTGAAGTCAATTCCCTTTCATTCCTAAATTTTTTTACAATTCGAAAGTAATATTTAAATTTCGAGAAATCGTTTTATTCATTTCATTCCCTTTCTTAATTAGAAATTGTATAGCAAAAATATTAGGAACAAAAGAAACGTTTATTTCATTCATTCTCTAAGGTTATTCATATTAATTTGTTCATTTTCATTCTTTTTCCTCCTCATTTCTATTGTTATTTTATGCTTTAACAAACAGTTTTAACACCTTTTGTGACAATTAGCATTATAACATATGATCCGGGCTAAACAAAACAATACTTCATAGTTACATGGTTTACTTTTTAATCAAAACAAACAGATTTTTACTTTTACCTGTCTTTCAGAAGACGTAACAAACAACAAGGCTCCCATAGTCCCATGCAAAAATACAAAGGGTTCATATATATATATATATATGCGACAATTGGAAAAGTGTTTATCTTTGATATATATAATTACCAATCATCTTGTCTCGGCTTAATTTGTAATTGTAATTATGTTGATTTCTCTCTTTTTCTCAAAGAAAGTAATTGTTTACTTTTTATGATTAGTCTACAGCTCTCGATTATAATACCACCGACCAACCCCACAACAATTCACAAACTTGAGAGAGAGATCACCAAACTTAATCATTTCATATTTAAATTAAGTTATAAAACAACATTTTAGGTAAGGGTAATGAATATCTAATGATCATGTTAGCTTCTAATGACTTTTATAATTGTGAGCATATAACAAGACAAAAGTAAAAAAAAAAAAAACTAGCTTAATGTATTTATATTAAATTGCTGAATATGGTTTGGGGTTAAAATTTATGTTTTTTTCTTGACTGAGAAAATGTAATAAAATTTTTAAATCAGAACTAGTACTATAGACTTGTTTCATGTTGTCTGTGTTTTTTTGTTTTTTTTTCATCGCAGTGTGTTTTTTTTTGTCTAGCTAAACAAATAATTCAGGTTCGATGTTAATAATTGGTTAGGTATATTATAAGCAAATGTTTATATGTCCCTGTCGATCGTATCGTTTGGCTCTATGAAAAGTTTTAACCAATTTGATCCTTAGACATCTAGTTATAGAAAGTAAGACAAACAGTCCAAATGTTCTTTTCAAAACAGTAAAAAAAGTTAATGTTGAAAAGTTATCAAAGAAATCGACTAATCAGAACGTAAAATACTAAGAAATTATGAGCTAGGGTCAGTGTTTTGGAGATTCTGTTATGAATGGCCACTATGATTTTGAAAAGTAATATTTGTCATGTGAGAGTGAGAAGAAAGAAGTAGAACGCTCGTGATAGAAGAATCGAGTAGGCTTCCCATAATGCATGCCATTAATGGGATCAATCCACCCCATGATGTAGGTAATTCTAAAAATGTACGAGACCTTATACATCAAAAGAAAAAGTCTCACATGTTTATCACAATTAAGTCACTACACAGTTGATAGAAATCAATTTCAGAAGAGGCATTTTAATATTTCCAACTTCAGATCCCGTGTTGGATGATAAGGATTAGTCCAACTTTTAAAATAGTTGGTTACACACACGACTCGTGTTTCATGTGTTAAGAAAACCATTTCAGTTTACATATGTTGAAGATAATTAACTTTTGTAACATCGGTAAAACATTTTGGAAAAGATGCTTTTAATTAAGCAAATTTTGGAAGAATATAAATGTGTAAAGATAAATTACCACATATGGAACTATGACGAGTAAATAACAAAAAAGCAGTATATAGTGAAATAATTAGAAATACCTTTGAATACCATTTTTTTTTTTTTTTTTAAAAAATCCAAAAATACCACTTTTTCTATAAAAAAAAAACTTTAAGTTTTTAAAGATTCTAAATTTTTATTTTTTGAGTTTGGATTTACTAATTCATATTTAAGATTTAGTTTTGAAGGATTAAAGTGAGTTAAAAATGGTATTAAAGGAATATTTGAGAAAATGATGGTATTTTTGAGAATCATCCTAAATATAGGTTTGGTATACAATGTTCAAACAACAACAAATTGTGCTGTCACCGTTTTGGCTTCTGTGTTTGTTTTTTTTTCCTTTTTTTTCATTTGTCATTATATTGTTAGAAATCTTTGATCATTTGATTTCATTTGAAAACTGTGTGTTTCTCCTCCCAACTTTTCAGACTCTCAGTCTCAGGGAAATTAATAGTATAGTAACCCAAAAATTTTAACCACACAATAGAGACAGACTGAAACGTGGTGGTAGGACATTCATAAATGATTTATTTCCTTAAGTGGAGGACCGTCACTCAGTACTTTTTGCGCAAAAGCTTTATATATTGGTCCACAAACCAAAATTAAAAAAAAAAAAAAAAATTTAGATTATCTGTTTGTATATGATAACATTAATAAGTGAAAAGTGGAAACTGTGAAATCTTCTGAAATGTCAAAAATCGTTTAGTGAATATCTTTATAACTTGTTCTAAAGTGATAGGATCATCAAAGAAGATTATTCAATATATTAATGAGATAATAATTTTGAAGCTCTTATACAAGGAACAAAATTCAACGCTCTGCATGGCCATCGGCTGTTTTCAAATCATTTTTGAATCACATCCTAACTTATAATTAATACAAAGTTCTAATCATTGAATTCATTTTTTAGGAAGTCTGAAAAATAAACAAAGCTACGATCATAGACAGGATAACATCTTATATAATTTTCTCACATAGTGGAGTATTGTGATTAGGATAAAAACGATGATTTGGCACATATATAGATCACTAATGTTAATATAATTAAAATTAACAATAATAATATTACAAAGAGTCTTTGTCCATTAGAAAATGGTTAGCATGTAATGTCACTATAGTATATAATATTCATGAAGCCAGCCCTGACTTATCCGACTTGAAATTATTTCTTTTGCAAGTAATGGAAAGTAACTGGTATTTTTTTTTAACATAATGAACTGGATCAATTAATTAATGGGTACAACTGATATTACTGATCTATATATGTGCCAAATACGTTTATTTGATATAACTCTGTATTACTAGTATAACTATGTTTTATTTTTATGTTGTTATATTCAGATTTGTAGTGTTAACGAGACGGAGATAAGAGACGGAGTGGAGAAAATTGATTAATATTTTGTAGTTACTTTGTGCTATTTACATTGTATAGTTGTATCTACTATCTAGTGGTACATAATTGTACTATTTACACTGTATAGTTGTACTATTTACCTTGTATAGTTTGTATTATTTATATTGTACGATTATATTTAGTTTGTATTTGTGTTCAAAGTTGTATCAAATAATATATTCATACTTCGTTTTCACAATTATACCAAATATTACCAGATGAAATTCTCTTCATAGCTGTTCCAAAATATATTAGTTGTATTTCTAAATATGAAAATTTGCAGAAATTTAACAAAATGAAATTAAAAACCTTTTACCGTCCACGGAAAAAAAAAATTGTAGTATTTCTTTATCGACCTCTAGATCATTCGAGAGAGAGAATATCAAAAAAGACAAAAGCCTCCATAAACGTAGAAACATGACAAGTCATTATCCTCCACGTAGATGGTCGGTTCGGCTTCGCTGTACTCACAGCGATATACTTGTTTAGCCTGTTCCTAATATTATCATAACAAATTTAAATTCTCCACCCGCTCCAATCACACACCTTCAAAATAAATCCAACAATTTCTTTTACTATTTCTAAATAATTATTCATCCGGTAACCGGTCATCAAAATGAATCGACCTCAGATATAAGTAAGAGTAGAGACCAGACCCAAGAACTCATCTCACTCTTCCAAAACAAAAAAGCATCCACAACATTTAATCTCAGCCGTCCATCTAATCATGCCGATCAGAAACATCGCCGTTGGCCGTCCAGATGAAGCCACCAAGCCCGATGCCTTGAAGGCGGCCTTGGCTGAGTTCATTTCAACTTTGATCTTTGTCTTCGCCGGTTCAGGTTCAGGCATGGCCTTCAACAAGCTCACTGACAACGGTGCCACCACTCCCTCCGGCCTTGTCGCTGCCGCCCTTGCTCACGCTTTCGGACTCTTTGTAGCTGTCTCAGTTGGTGCCAACATCTCCGGTGGTCACGTTAACCCTGCTGTTACTTTCGGTGCTTTCGTTGGTGGTAACATCACTCTCCTCCGTGGTATCCTTTACTGGATTGCTCAACTTCTCGGCTCCGTCGTCGCTTGTCTCCTCCTCAAATTCGCCACCGGTGGTTTGGTACGTCATATTTACCCTTTCGTCTTTCTGACCTAACTTTTCACTCAAGTAACATATATATGTCTGTTAATTAACAATAATTTAATTACGTACCAATGGGTGGATTGACTCATGTCTGGTACGTGCTAACTAACAATTATGTAATTGGTAATGAGTGGATTGACTCATGTCTCGTATTTTTTAACTAACCATAACTTAATTGGCAATGAGTGGAGTGATTCTGTATTGTATTTTCTAGTGGTAACTAATTAACTTTTAATTTTTATACAGGGGATCCCGGCTTTTGGCCTATCCGCAGGAGTAGGAGTCTTGAACGCCTTTGTTTTCGAGATCGTGATGACCTTCGGGCTAGTTTACACCGTCTACGCAACAGCCGTTGATCCCAAAAACGGAAGTCTTGGAACAATTGCTCCAATCGCAATCGGTTTCATTGTTGGAGCCAACATCTTAGCCGGAGGAGCCTTCAGTGGAGCCTCAATGAACCCTGCTGTAGCTTTCGGACCAGCCGTTGTGAGCTGGACGTGGACCAACCACTGGGTCTACTGGGCCGGACCACTCGTCGGTGGTGGAATCGCTGGACTTATCTATGAAGTTTGCTTCATCAACTCCAATGGCCACGAACAACTCCCTACCACCGACTACTGAATTTAAATCACATGTGTCTTTTGAATTTTAATGTCTTTTGCTGTTCTGCTTTGTGTAATTTCGCATTTTCATTGGGTTTATGACCGTTGAATTTGATTTTCAAGAGTGGTAATTGCAACTTTTAATGTGAATTATGTATCTATCTCAATCTCGTCATTATCATCTTAAGTTGTTCAAGTGTTGCCATTTCTCTGTGCCATTTTGTCTACTCTGAAATTTTCACATTAGTTTTATTAGACACTAAACTAAAATCCAGAGACTATGTTAATGGAGTTGTTGTATGAGTTTTATATTAGACATGGCATATTCGATTAGGACGGATTTTTTTAAGAATGAGACAACAAATTTAGAATAATACAGTTGTTTTTACCATGATTAGACAGGGAGTATTTTATTTCAAATAATAATAAAAATGTTATCGTTTAAAAATAGGTATTGTGCTCCGACCAAAATATGTATATTGTGCTAATGGTATTAAGTTTTTAAAACTCATCCAAACTCCCCCGTTAGAACGAGAGTGTCTTATTGAGCTTTGGGCTAAATAGCAAAATCCTCACGATTTCTCTTATTGAGCTTCTTCTAAAAAAAGTCTCATATTAATGAGAGTGTCTCTTGACTTATATATTAGACGTTCATTATCTAAACTTCAGATATGGGATTTGGATTGATATCCCAACGAATGGTAAGATAATGTCTTTAGAAACTTTGTTACAAGATTTAATATATATTGACGTATAAATATGCAAAATTTGAAAGTTCTGGTTCATGGCAGTTTGGCAATAACCTTGAAATGAACTATCGTAATTGTAGGGTCAGAGTTCAGACAGTGAGGTACTAGTCACTTTCATTAATAGTAACTACGGCTTTCTGTCCAAGTGTATTTGCATTTTATGTAAAGGGTGTGAATTAAGGAAATAAGAACCAATGAGAAAATATTAGGGAAATTGACAAAATAACCAAAAACACATGTATATAACTTTCAATCTAATCAAATAATCAATTAAAGAGTATGACAAATATTATCTAATGTATTATTGTGACAAATAGATACACTTGCTATTTTTTTTTTCATTTTTAGTCTTCTTATTCATTTCCTTCCAAATTGATAATGTTTTCACACATATTAATAAAACGTTTAATATTTCATAATAAATATACATTCCCTCTATACGTACTAAACAGTTTCCAATGAATCTTAACAAAAATTAATTTGCAAAAAATGATTGTTATCTCTTGAAATTAACAAGTTAATGTATTAATTAATAAAAAGTACATAGAACAAAAAATACATTTGTTTGAAACTAAATTTTTCTAGAAAATCATCTTTTTAAATGGAGGGAGTATTATTTTTCATTCCTTTTCATTTGATTGATTTAGATCACTTGGAAACATATTATTCAAAATTTTGATCATACTATGGAAAACATAGATTTTATTTTCGAATATATCCCATTTAAAATCTTTCCGACTGAATAAAAATTTCTCATAATATATAAATAAACAGTCACAAATATAAATTCTTTGTCATGTTCTACTTTGTTTCAATGTATGTAGAACGCACAGTTCATTAAGACACTCAATAGCCCATATGATTTGTTTTTTGCTCTCGGTCTTGATTCATTTAGATCACTTGAAAAACATTGGTTCAAAATTTTGACAGAAGTATAATAAAGATAATTTTTTCGCATATACTCGACTTTATTTTTAAGAAAATATCGGACACTACTTTCACCAAAATGAGTAAACAATCATAATTAAGAACTCGTTTTTCTATACTACTACGTTTCAGTCTATGTAAAATGCAAAATTTGTAAGAGCGCTCATTACTACATAATTTGTTTTTTTTTTTAAAACCCTTTTTGAAATTTTAAACTTCTTTAGATGCGGAATTCTTTTTTTAAGTTGGGGAGATCTAATAAAGTAAGAATGATTTAAAAAAAAAATGAATGGAGTGCTAAAGAAATGTGTATAAAAATAAAAATGGTTTCACTCCTAACAAACCATAAACCCCTAAATATAAACCTAAAAACTAAAAATTAAACCCTAATAGTTATTAAATCATAAATCTTAATTCTAGAAGTGTTTAATCTTTAATCCTAAACCATAAACCCTAGAAACACTGAGAAAATCCTAAACCCTATAGTCTTACTAAACCTGAACTCTAAAAATCTAAACCCTAACAAATTTTTCAAATATAAAGAAATATAGCTTAGATAATAAGCGATACTTTTGCGAATATTAATTTTTAAGGCGATAGCTTTGCAAAAAGGTATGTTTAAAGTGGTATTTATTAAAATTTTCTCCAAAATGAATTACATAAATTTTTCTAACTCATTTTACATAAAAGAAGACATGAAGTTATCTTGTAGCATCTAAAACATGTAATCAGATTTATTTAATAGTTAGTAATAAATCATTTATACGTTTAATTATAGTAAAGTAAAATATTATTATGTAGTATATTTTTTTATCATCGGTAATACAATAGTGTAGGAGACGAAATCGTGTGGAAGGCCTAAGAAAGCTGGATGGGGTTTGGAGTTGTGACGCCGAGGAGTTGGAAAACTTAGCAGTGAGTTACTATGACAGACTTTATTCTTTGTCTGATGTGGATGAGATCGTGGATACTTTACCCCATACTGGTTTTGCTGGTCTTTCACAGAGTGATTTGACGAGAATTACAAGATCTTTTACTGCGGCCGATGTGGAAGCTTCTGTTAGGAGTATGGGTCGGTTTAAAGCACCCGGACTGGATGGTTTTCAGCCAGTATTTTATCAGGATTGTTGGGAAGTCGTGGGAGAATCGGTAACCCGGTTTGTGCTGGATTTTTTTCAAACCAATACGCTGCCTCCGGGAACGAATGATGCACTAGTTGTCTTAATCGCCAAGGTTTTGAAACCGGAAACGATTATGCAATTCCGTCCGATCAGTTTGTGTAATGTCTTATTCAAAGTCATTACTAAGACCATGGTTATGCGGTTAAAGAGCTTGATGTCTACTTTGATCGGCCCCGCCCAGTCAAGCTTTATTCCTGGGAGACAGAGCACGGATAATATTGTACTGGTTCAGGAGGCCGTCCACTCCATGAGAAAAAAGAAGGGGCGTAAGGGTTGGATGATGCTTAAACTTGATCTTGAGAAGGCTTATGATCGAATCCGATGGGATTTCCTGGAAGATACTCTTTCTTCAGCAGGACTACCAGACAATTGGAGAAGCTGGATTATGAGTTGTGTGACAGGGCCAGTAATGACATTGTTATGGAATGGGGAGCAGACAACTCCGTTCCAACCTGCTCGTGGGCTCCGACAAGGGGATCCACTCTCTCCTTATCTCTTTGTGTTGTGCCTGGAAAGGTTGTGTCATCTCATTGAGCTATCCATTGCTTCAAAGGAATGTAAGCCTATTTCCTTATCTCGCGGGGGTCCCAAGCTGTCTCATGTCTGCTTTGCGGATGATCTGATTTTGTTTGCTGAAGCATCAGTCTCCCAAGTGCGAGTGATCCGCCGCATTCTGGAAAAGTTTTGTGTGGCTTCCGGCCAGAAAGTGAGTCTGGAAAAGTCCAAGATCTTCTTTTCTCAGAATGTAAGCAGGGAACTGGAGAAGCGTATTAGTGATGAGAGCGGAATCAAATCAACCAAAGACCTGGGAAAGTATTTGGGCATGCCAGTCTTGCATAAAAGGATTAACAAGGAAACTTTTGGGGAGGTTTTACATCGTGTTGAGTCCCGATTATCAGGATGGAGGGGACGTTTTCTGAGTCTTGCTGGGAGGGTCACTCTGACCAAAGCGGTTCTGTCTTCCATACCGATCCACACTATGACGACTATCTCACTACCACAGTCTATAATAGACAAACTTGATCGTATCTCGCGAAATTTTGTGTGGGGCAGTACGCCGGAAAAACGACGACCGCATCTACTGGCCTGGGATCGTTGCTGTGTATCAAAGGCAGATGGAGGTCTGGGTATCCGTTCTGCTAAGACGATGAATGTAGCACTACTTGCTAAGTTGGGCTGGAGGTTAATGAATAACAAAGATAGTCTATGGGCTCGTGTTCTCAGGAGTAAATATAAAGTTGGGGATATCCGAGAGACAGGATGGTTGGTGGTCAAGAGTTCGTGGTCCTCAACTTGGCGTAGTGTGTGTTTGGGGTTACGGGAAGGTGTTTTACCTGGTATAAGGTGGATTGTTGGGAATGGGAGAGATGTCTACTTCTGGACAGATAAGTGGCTATGTGATTCACCACTTTGTGATCTAGTGACAAGCGAGCTACCGGTGACTTTACGGCAGGCTACTGTTCGGGAGTTATGGTTGGACTCGGGTGGTTGGGATCTCCAACAAATTGGCTCTTACATTCCGGAAGACTTGCGACTTCAACTTACATCGTTAGTTGTTGATGATATTACTGGCTCAAGGGACAGATTGTCATGGGGAGCAAGTCAAGATGGCAAATTCACGGTCAAATCCGCTTATAATCTTCTTATGAGAGATTCACGAGCAACGCAACAGATGGCGGGTTTCTTTGATCGGATTTGGCATGTTATGGTTCCCGAGAGGGTGCGACTTTTCTTCTGGCTTATAGGTCACCAAGTGTTGATGACGAACATGGAAAGATGGCGCCGCCATCTGAGTACCTCGGGGATTTGTCAAGTTTGTAAAAGTGGTGACGAAACGATTATGCACATACTTCGCGACTGTCCCGCTATGTCTGGTATATGGACCAGGTTGCTTTCTCCATCCCATCGTGATGCTTTCTTTGCATTGACGTTGTTGGAATGGCTATATGTCAATCTTGGTGATAAGCGAGTAGTTCACGGGTGTCCATGGGCAACGATCTTTGCTATTGCGGCTTGGTGGGGGTGGAAATGGAGGTGTATGAATGTGTTCGGAGCCCAAGGTAAATGCCGAGATCGAGTGAAACTAATTAAGGATACGGCTATGGAGATTGTTCTTGCTCATGATATGGTTAGTAGACAACTTATGATCCCCCGCGAGTGGAGAGAATGATAGCTTGGACTCCTCCCGTAGGTGGGTGGTTTAAACTAAATACGGATGGAGCTTCTCGTGGTAATCCTGGACTGGCCACGGCTGGGGGAGTAATCCGAGATGGTGATGGAGGCTGGTGTGGTGGTTTTGCTCTTAATATTGGTATATGCTCGGCTCCATTAGCTGAGTTATGGGGGGTGTATTATGGTCTATGTATTGCGTGGGATAGGGGAATTATGAGACTTGAGTTGGAGGTTGATTCTGAGCTTGTGGTTCGTTTTCTTAAGACAGGGATTGAAGATACACATCCGCTGTCTTTCCTAGTACGTTTGTGCTATGGCTTGATTTCGAGGGACTGGATAGTCCGTATTTCTCATGTGTATAGGGAAGCTAACCGCCTTGCCGACGGGTTAGCAAACTATGCTTTCTCCTTGCCGTTGGGAATTCATTTGCTTCCAAATAGCCCGGATAGTATTCAGACTATTTTATTTGATGATGTTATGGGTGTTGCACATCCTCGTTTGATTCCGGTGTAGCTTACTGTATTTTTTTTTTTTTTTTCTTCTTGTTTTTGGGGGATTTTCCCCCTTTTCCTTACCAAAAAAAAAATACAATAGTGTAGCCTTATTAAATACCATATTTATAAATTATAAATTACAAAATTCAAACTATGTTGTGAAACCACTAAAATACCATTTTCATAACATTATATTTTGTAAGGGTGTTGTGAAACTACTAAGATACATAATTAGATCTGGTTTTGAATTATTAATAAAATGGTATATATTAAATTCAGTTATCAATTGATGGAGTTTAGGTAATAAATGAATTTGTTTTAATTTTATCCAAAAACAAAAATCAAGTATCAATAAATTTGATATATGGATTTTAATAAATTTTAATATTGTATCAATGGTTTTGGTCTAGTGGCAGACGGTAAGTCCACAACACCTTTACAAATCGTTACTAATGTGTGGTCGCTAAAAAATAATAATAATTTAATATACTTTGAGGAAGGTAAGAAGGATATGACTGCATATACTTGAGTCGGTAACAGGTTTGGAAACTAATAGTATAAATTAGGTTTTTTAATAACAGGAAAAATAGGGGGAGCCAATAGACAGTTTGGTTTTCTTTGTAATACAACACTATACTCCACTTGTGGAACCGGTTGGATCAAATTCCCATGATCCAAATCGAAATTACTTGAGTGGCTATTGGTTTCCCTTTTAGAGAAATTAGACGTGGAGAATTATTAGGGACGTTTTGGTCTTTGTGATTGACATGCTAAGTTCCAAGTTTCCAACAATGGAATTCATTTGTGGTTTGGCCATAGAAATTCAAAACTCTTTGAGGCAAATTTATACTGATATGTGCAGAAGATGCACGTGAAAACGTCTGTGCCATTTTTATCTTCTTCCTTCCTAATCAGTAATCATTTCCCTTTTCAATCTAGAAAATATTTGAAAGTTTAATTTGGTCCACAACTATTTCTTAGTTCGTACTGCTGGAATTTCTAACATTGTGATTTTATATTTGTTTGGAGTATCCTTTAATCCAATGTGATTACTATTCTCTATAGTTAGATTAAAGATCATCTAAAGATAATGGGCGCCGTATGGATTCGTTTTTTATGAAGTTTTGTAGTAATGAAGAAGCATATAATAATTTAATCTAGCATGTTCGATCATATACAAGCTACACGTACATTTTATGTGCTTATTATATAGAGTCAATAATGCAAAACCCATGTGCCTTTTAAATTTTTTTTTTTTGCCTAACTTCTGTAGCAACTCTTTCCCTTTTCCCTAGGTATGTAATTTCTTATCAACTTTATGTGAGTGAATAGTAGTATAATAAAAGCGTACGCTCATGAGTCATGACTCATTTCAGACCTCACTCTATTGATCAGAAGAGGTCGGTCACTAGATGTACAAACTTCAACTACTACGGTAATACAGTCTTCAATTATTACAATATTTGGTCACTAGATGCTTCCATTATGACGGTAATCCAATGTTTTACCAAATAGACATTGATCTAACGGTATTTGAGAAATATTTAAAATTATTAGATCGAATCTATTTGAGAGAGGATTGATTTACGTCGAAAATGTGGCATTATCAACGGACACCGGAAAATATTATAAACCGAATGTTCGGAATTTTCATGGTTTATTAGAAGAAAAAAACCATTACTATGTTTGAATTTAACTATTACAGTAATACATTGTTCTAGCATGTAGGACTCTTTCAAAGTAAGTAGTAAATATTACAAGTTACAACCAAAGCAATTAAGATTAAACTTGTTGGCATCTCTTTTCAATAAACCAAACCACCTTTGTGAGGCACTAATTAACCATGATATGGCAACAACAATTAAATGTCATAATCGTGAAATCTTTGAGGGTAATAAAAACAATATGGGATAGAGATTCGCACGAGGGACAAGTCCAAAAACACCATCAAAACTGTACCATAAAAATAGAACAGATGTCGCTTTCTCCTACAAAAGTAAATTGCGTAGGGGACCTTTGCTTAACATTATTGGTGTTGGGTCCCAACTCCTCCACAGATTCTCATTATTATCATCACACATTTTCGTCTAATTTATATGGTTTCCAATGGTTTCAGCATTCGTGTTCCAGTAGAGTTCTAGGGAAAAATATGGATTTTGATATGCTTACGAATTACGTTTTTGTGAGGAGACACACCACATGACCTAATAAATATACAGTTTGAGATATTAATCATTGAATATTGAAGGACGTTTTTGTCTGCACGTATCTTACTTCTTTTACACAAGAACAAAGTGGAAAATTTGGATTGCACTTGGACAATTATTAATGTTTTTTCCCCCAAAATATGGTTTTTATTTGAAGTGTTTCTTTTTTAAAAGAGTAAAAGTCGTACACACATTGTTGGTTTTGTGGAGATATATTATGGGACGGTGCCCAACATTCTCTCCCATCATTTATTTAAAGTTCATTCATCATTTTAACATTTTGCTACTTTCTTTTTTTATCAAACGACAACGTCACTTGTCAATAATATTTGTAGTTTACTAACGCATTTATATTAGGCCGACAAAAACCATTCGAATGTAAATTCACCATCACATTTTGAAATAGGCCATTGTGGATACTAAGGAGAATTTAGAAGAGAAGGAATATACTTTGATGAATATATCAAAAACAGAGGAGTCTGTGGGAGAGAGATCAACAAAAATAAAATAAAAAACTAGGTTACAAAAAAAAAAAAAAAAAAAACTAGGTAGAGAAGCTGGAGAAATGGTCCGAAACTTGAAATAGTTATACATTGCCCCTTGGTAGGAACATAATGCATAACTGAATAACTGATCTGCTATCTATCTAAATGGAAATGTCTAGCTAATAAGTTTGTCAAATGTAACTTTGATGGAAGTTTCAAAATGCAAGAACAAAGTTCTTCTGCGGGATGAATAATTCGTGAGTCACTAATGGTTATGCAGTAAATATATTCCTAGAGTAAAGGATACTATAAATGATTTTTGAAGGTGAAAATTAAATTGTGACCAAGAGTTAAACTATCAGGTGCGCTGGATTCGTGATCTCAACCCCTCGCGTAAAAGATTTGCATCTTCAAATTTCACTTGGACATGACCGTCACTACATGGTGGCGAGGGGTGATTTTGTATGGGGTCCAATCAGGGTCGGATCTGAGATTATGGAGACTCGAGAAAAAAAAAATAATGGGGGCCCTTAATTTATATTATAAATAAACATAATCTTAATTAATTTTTTAAAATATCTAAGAATAATCGATAAAACATAAATTCTTCAAAATAAACAATAAAAAAAAAATATCATCAAACGAAGTAACGAACATTATAAAGTTCATAAAAAATTTATCTTTGAAAGATCATCATTTTCACATTTTTTCTTGCAAAATCATCTTTCAAACTTTGATAATCAAGCTTTGAAACCATGATTCTCTCATTTGTTTTTGTTTTTTTTTGCCAAAAAAACAAAAACTTGATAAAGAAAAAAAAATTGGGGGCCCAAAATTTTGGAAAAAAATAGGGGCCCAAGTGATTTCACTCACCTTCCTATTCTCAGCTCCGGCCCTGGGTCCAATTTTTTTTTTTAATAGAGTTATGGTCTAAATTTCAGAAAACTTACCAAAATAGGGTCCAAGTTTATAGTGATATGGATACTAGTCCAATTTTGTACATGATCCATAATTTAGATGAGACGGCTCTGCACTTGGACACCTTGGGGAAACTATAATTCTATAAAGGGGTGAATTGGTTGGATCGGGTAAACAACCATTTCCTTTAAATTTCTATATTTGTATCTAATTTTTGTATTCCACAATGTATTGTACAAATCCTCCCATGGGAGTTTGCTGATATTCATTAATGCAATTTACTAGTTTAGATATTAAGAAGGACAAACCCATGCGAATGTATCCAATGCCTGGGCATTTTACCCGGAACCGAGGAACCGAGGAATCGAACCGAAAAACACCCGAACCAAAACCGAACCGATTTTTCTAAAGTAACCAATGGATCCTAAATTTCAAGAACCGAAGAACCGAAACCGAGCCGAGAATTATATAGGTACCCGAAATACCCGAAACATAAATTAATTTTTATATATTTTAGTTTTAGGTTGGGTATATTTGGATAGTTTTGATAGATTTTCCTATATTTTTTTTTTTATTTTGCAGATAGTTGAATAAAAATAACCAATTTGGATATGTTATTTTGATTTTAATAGAGTTTTTTAATTATTATTTTTTGGTATTTGGATATTTTTGTGTGTAGTGTGTATTGATAATAATGTTTCTAGGCTTTCTTATTATGCATTTGGTTAAAATTTATTATTTAGTAGGTTTTTAAAATTGAATTTATGTGTTTTTTCGGTTCCACAATGGTTCCACAAATAAATATTCAAACCGAACCGAACCATACAAGATCCAAACCGAACCGACCCAAAATAGTAATGGTTCCTAAATGGTTCCTATATTACTAGAACCGAAAAACCGAAGAACCATGGAACCGAACCGGAACCGAACCGATATCCGATGTGCCCGGGCTAGTATCCATCTTGATATCGAATCACAAACAAAAGTGTAGCGAGAGAGAGTTACAGGGCCGTTAACCATGGGCTCAGTAGTCGTACAAAATAAGGCCTATGATACATACCAATAATTTTAAAAACATCAATTCTGCTTTTTACTTGAGGTTAAAAGAAATAATTCAATAGAGTTACGTTTATGATGATGCAGGTTCAACATGTGCAAGGAAGCTCCTTCTACTACAAGGACACTTCCGCAAGATTTTGTTGTGAAACGTGTACATGAGTATGGTGGATATGAATCAAGAGGTTATGATAATTATGATATGAGAGAGAGTAGAAGCAAACAAGAATCTTCTCTGGACTCATATAATTAACAACTGTCTCTTCTAGGACATTGCTTTAAGCACTTGCACAAAAACCTTTTGCCCCCAACAAGTACTTCTCGATTGGCCTGGCCGTGTGTTGAGAAACGGGTTGATCAGATCCATCTGGCAGAGTTCCATCAAAATTGAAGGTTTGATATATGACAAGGGCCTTACAACGGGAGACCTGATTGGTTTATCAAATGACTTCTTTTCACACTTAGGGATGTCAAAGCTGCGGTTCAAGCCAGCTTACAACCCTTACACTGAACCAAGAGTAGAGATCTTCAGCTACCATGCAGGTTTAGGGAAGTAGGTGGAGATTGGAGACTCATGAATGTTCAGCCCAGATTGGAATCCCAAGTGAGGTTTTATTGTCGTTTTTTCTTGATACAAAATGGTCCTTGATACATGTGCATAAAACAGCAATAATGACATAACTTAAAAGGGAGATGCTGTGAAAGATGCTTTATTCTTGATTCCATTTTGGGATTTTTCAAAGCGTTCGTTTCCACAAGGAATGATGCATTCAAAGAAAAACTTGAACAACATTGGAGAATAAGCTTTAGAGACATCCTTTTAAACTGTAATTCAAACCAATGATTTGATAGCATATAGTTTTTGTCTTGTAAGAATACTAAACAAGAATACCCTCTATACATACCCACCCACAAACACCGTATTCAACTTGCTCAGTTCGGATTTTTCTCTGCCTCTAACAAGTTCCGGCGACTAGACATATTTTCCGCAATTCCAAAACTCCATGTGTAGTAAAGAACCTTGACGTTTTCTGTGGTGCTTAACGGTCTATGAAGGACTTATTCATCAGGTCGACAGCGTTGTCCATGAACTGCATTCTCAGGAATAATAGCAAAGACAATTGTTACATTACAGCCAAAGATTATAGTAAAGATCAAATATAATCTTCAATTCGTAAAAACCAGAAAAAGGCGTTCCTGTATTCTTACTATGGGTTGAGTACATTTAGGTACTGGTTACAGTATGGATAGGTCCGTTTCTCAACCAAAAGCCTGGTTTAACCCAAAAATCATGTGATAAGCTGTTCGTATGAAGGTGACCGTCTATGCAACCCAATTGGAGTTCGTGTTTCTCAGTTAGAACTAAGTGGCTAGACCAGAACCTTCGAGGTTTCTACTCCGACTAAGTCCCCTCGGACCCTCCTGTTGAGTCCTATGACTAGTTTGGGCTTTGTCTTACGGTATCCAGTTACCCAAAACAGACAACGAACACATCTATGGTTTTGAATATGAGATGACTTGCTGAATACAAAAACCTAATCTCCTATTAAAATTTACATCAGACACTAGCCTCAGGTAAATAAGAGCTTTAAGAGTACAAACTATTGCCCCAAAACTCAAAACAGATAAAGCAGCGGAAATAGTATCGTCCAAAGTTTTGGCTAGTCAGGTACATGTCGATGGATATGAATTATGATTTACACACAAAGCAAAAAGATGTGGGTCGTTTACCTTCCCAAGCAGTTTCAGCTCTTTTCCCACTGGTTCCAAGAATTTAAGATCAACTTCCACCGGCCACACCTATTCAAATAGAAAAAAAATGAAACTGTTAAACAAACGAAACCTCATAAGAACCAAAACCAGTAGAATATGCAAGAACAAAGTCAGAACATCACACTAGATAAAGATAACGTTTCCCTGGTAAAGGTATAGCAACATATGGTTAAATTCTCTGCACTAATTCTTTGTTTACAGTGGTAAGCAGCTATAGATTAGAAACTATTCTCAAAGGTGACCCCAAGCTCTTACAGGCTAAAGCAATAGCCTGACACTCCCACAGATGAAAAAAACTTGCACATAACACATAACAAGAAAAAGGGGAAAGATAACAGAACGATGGATACACATAAAACTTTCATGAATAAATTCTCAGTCAATTTTGGATACTAACAACGAGAACAAAATAGAAGAATCATCATTCATTCTACATTCCAACACTCAGCATCATCAAGAATTTTCATAAGAAGTAACCTTAACACCAAGTAGCTTAAGAGGCGTGACTTGGCCAGGAACAACACATTCAGGTCCTGCAGATTCCAGTACAGCTTCCATCGCCAACCCACCACCCACCGGATTCGGATGCTACACAGAAATCAACACAATACCCAAATATCAAAACCAACCCAAATCCCCAAATCGATTACAGAATCTGCTAACAACAAGAAACCTTCATAACGGCAAAGGCGTAATCAGTCTCTGGGCTTTGAGAGATACTTAGAACCGGAGAACGACTGATCCTAGGCACTGGTTTCACCGACGAAACCCGCCACGGAGCGTCCTCAGCGAGCGTCGCTCCTCCTTTCTTCGCCATCATCAACCCTAAAGATTTGGTTTTTCTTCTTCAACACACTGAAATTGAACAAGGGTTTCGTTTTTTTCTCTGGATAGAATAGATTTTATCTTAAAGCCAAATTCGAAAAATCCAGGTTTTGTGGTCAGCTTTTGGATTGTCTTCGTGTGCTTCTTAAAGACTCTCCATTTCATTTTCCGCTTCTCATCGGTTTCTCCTTCACTTTTTACCCCTCTTTATGTATTAAATTACGGTATTGCCACTTAACTAATCCTCAAGAGAAGGGGACGCAAATAGTTCCTCCACAAAAAGACCATTTCATTTGTATGACAAACATATCTCAGCACGATACAAAATAGAAAAGCTTTAGCTTAGCTTTCTTTCTACAGACACACTCTCATTTACACCATTCTTTTTTATCAACAACTCAAACCATTTTTACATTGAAAAGTTCCCGCTTATCGGATAAAATTTTCCTCGTTTTAATCTACATACACTCATTGCATCATACAGTCATACTCTTGCTAGGTTAGCTGATGGTCCTGTGGTTTGAAGGTTTTTTCACTCCCAACCCATTAAAGTGTTCCAAACTTGTTCCTCTATCTTTCTTCTCGGGACTAAGCTGTCTTCTTCGTTGATCAACACTTTGTACACCTCCCATTCTCTGTCTCCCGTCATGTGTCTTCCAATTTCAGCCTATTAAAAACATTGATTCATGGAGTTTTTTAAGTAATGAGAAAAAAGTTTACATCATGACTCATGAGATTGAGTGAGTTTTATATTGTATACCGAGAAGATGCAGGTATTGATCTTCTTGAGGGCAAGGGCAATGTCGCGGAAGACTTGTGGCCGTCCTTTTCCTGATAACTCAACAGGGTTTGTGACTAGCAGTTCAGTATCTGGACCTCGATTCATCATTACCACTCTCAGAGGTTGTTGTAGCTCTGCTCTTATACGAGAAACTAATGCATTTTGCTTGCTTGAGTCAAGGATCTTCCGACCATCCTTTTGCACAATGAACAAGTCGATCTCGCAATTTTTTCCTCTTTTGACTGTAAAACGCCCGTACGAGACCTGATCATAGAAAAAAGATTCAAGAAAATGAGCTCCATGAAAATAGCAGCCACAAGGTTAAAGCAACGCAGATAAAAAAGATCTGAGCATATGCATAAACACCATGAAAGACCTTCACAAACCTGAATGTTGAAATCCTTCAAAGTTCTCATAATATCATAGAGAAGGCCTTTGTGGTCTGGACAAGTGATTTGAATGAGTGTGTGAGCAGGGCTTAGCGAGTTGTCAACTGCAATTGACACACTGCTTGAACTATATTGTAACCCACTCTGGTGATCTCCAGACACATCCGAGGAGAACAAACTTTCAGAAATCGAGGAGTTAGCCTGCGAGCGAACCGTGATTTCTGGGCCAACAAGTTCAATGTCATAGCTTATCATGGAATCCCCTATAGCATCTCTCAGGTACTCATACACTTCTTCCTGCCTCTTCCTCGTCCCTAAAAGCTCTCTGCCCAGAACAAGAACAGAACAGAACACAGCTTACGTAAACATTTTAGGGACATCCAAAACTCTTTTAGATTTGCGTTTTTAATTGTGTCTATGTTATTATAGATACCTAGTGTCTGTGACAAAGAACAAGTCCATCACTTTTCCATCAGGGGTAGTTGATATCTTCACTTTCTCAATGCTAATCTCCAGCTTATAAAGAACATGTGCGACATCTGCCAATATACGAGAAGCAGTTTTTAAATATTAGAGGCCAGAACTTGTAAGAATCAAACAGAAGACACGAACCATATAGAAGACCCGTGCGATCAGAACAAGCTAGCTTCAATAAGAAGAGATCAGGGAGCTTGGGAGGCTGAGACTCAGAGTCAGGAAGGTAACATCTTGAGATACCAAAGGCCCAAGAAAACGAAGGACTTGCCTCTACAAGTCTCATCTTCAACAGATTCCATCTCGTGTTTGGTTTCCCAATCACCCAAAACACCAAGTAACACCATTTCCCATCAGTCGATACATCTTCACACAGGAATATCATCAAACACGTTCAGTACACAAACAAAAACAGAACAAACTGAAATCAAATACCCAAAATGATATGATTACCTCCTCGGACAATGTTGAGGCCGAAGAAGAGGAGGATACGACAGAGATCACAACCCAAACCAGTTTTGTCAGGACAATTGATGGTGATAACACTTGGGTCACCTTCTTTCTCAGACTGTCTGATTGTCACAACGTCTTCCGACAAAACACCCATCTTCTTCTTCTTCTTTCTTCTCCCTTAAAGTTTTGGAATTTAGGGCTTCTCTGATGGGATTTTATTACAGAGATCAGAGAGAGAGTCAAAAGGATTACTTTGGGTTTAATGCTGCAGCTTAACTTCGACGTGGTGTTGTGTTATTTTCTAGAGAAACCCGTTTTTTGTGTGTTTCTTTTCTTTATGCTCTCTCATTTGTGTTTCTCCCCCAACTGTCTTGTTATATCTTTCCCAATTGATATGTGCTTTTCTTTTTCTCATTTTAGACCCATTTATATTTTCATTTTCGGAAAAATATTAGTTTTTATTAAAAGAATCTAAATTTCTAAATAGATTAATTATTTCAAACTATATATAAAACACAATTTTGGAATTAAATTAATTCTAAGATTTATTTTAGTTAGGGATTTATAAATATTCAGATTTTAGTTTTAGGGAACTAATATATTTATTTTTAAGAAAAATATGGCTTAAACAATAAAATAAAGATAAAAATATTTAATGGTGGTGGTCCATTTCAATTGAGTATCGAATTGGAATTTTGAGTGAACCTTTCAAGTGAGAAAGTTTGGTTTTTCTCCTCATTCTGCAATTTCTTATATTAAATGTATTTAGACAGAATAATAATATATTGGTCTACTCCTAAAAGTGAGGACTTTGGGTCCTTACTCATTTTAACAAGTCATACACAACACAATTACATATAAGTATGATAATAATACGTGGCCACACTGTTTTTTTTTTTTTTTTTAACCAGAACGATGTGAGCTGTGAGAGGGTTTCCCATTTTTATAACTTTCTTTTCCTATTTATTTTCCAAATGTACGAAATTGTAAACTTTTTATAAATAATATATATATATAGGATTTACAAGACTACATCGATTCATCTCGTCGTAGATTAAAGCCCTACGGACGAGTGAGTTAAAGCACTTTCCCAAATCTACACTTAATAGGTAAGTACAGTATTTGTCATATATACCACTTCAAGTCTATTACTCTAAAAATACACCAGCCAAATCCAAAATGTATATTTCTGGATATGTATTACCAAAGTTGGGGATCAAGTTTGATAAAACAAGCAATATATAAAGCAGTGTGTTGTCGACTGCTTAAAATTATATATTGGTTTCGTAATTCTAAATATTAATATAAAATAATAAGAAGATATTTATGCGTGACCGAACAAAATAAGAAGATATTTATGAAAAGAAGCAAGTAGGAGGACTAGAGAAGTCATGTACCTCATGCTGATCCAATGATCCAAAATGCAAAATGATAATAGTAAAATTAAAACAGACTTGCAATATTACACTCTAGATCCATAGTATCATGTTACTTTTACAATAACACATTTCTCAGAGTTAGACCATATCTAATGATTATTTTTATTTTTTCATAGATAGAAATAATAAAAAAGAAAATAATAATAAAATAATAGATGAATTCTTAAAACCTTCTAAAAGTCCATCTATTATTTTCTTTGCCATTTGTCAAAGATTGCAATGGTTCATAGCTTGGTCTCTAGAACTCACTAACGATTCTCTTCTCAAAGGCACACAGAAGATTTCAAAAAGTGTTCTCACTGATGGCCGCTTTCAATCATATTTGGCAGTTGGTCTCCCTAGTTGGATTTAATTTCCACGTTGGTTTTTACTTGCTTATTTCGGTACTTAGTTGACTAAGCTACCTACTGTTTGTTTCCTTTGTATCCTTAATCTCACTTTTATCAATAAAATCAGTGTTAAAAAAAAAAAAAAATCTATTATTTTCTTTTTATATAAGATACCTATGAAAAAAAAAGACATGCTCTTAATTTCTTAATGTTTGTTTCGTTCAAATTAGCTCAAGACTACTCTCGTTTTGATTATTTTAGTTTTCTAATAAATAATGTATTTTAAAGACTACTTTTCGTTTCGTTCGGCTGTTACTTTTCATTCAAAGGATTAAACACGTTTCGTTTGTTGTTTTAATCTTTTGAGGCCATAGCCAATATATGAATTATTACAAAATTCCAAAGACAATGACTAGTAGTTGATCACTATTTTTAGTGTAAGTCATATTATTTAAAGAAACAAAATGACATGAAGATTTAGCATACACTAAAAAAAAAATATGCTTCATACGAAAGAAAAACAAATATGAAAATTTAAGACGTTCCTTTTTAACTTTTGAGAAATCGTTGGAGGTAGATACCGTCGATCGACACTCTTCTTAAGTAGCCAAGTTTTTCTACAGAAANATAAAGTTTAGGCACGCTTCCATGACATAAGCATGTTAATTAATTTGCCGACAATGGTATGTTAATCAATACATTTAAGTCCTCCTACGATGCTACCTACCGTCAGGTAAATTCAGTTCTGCGAATCCACACACCCCTAGATTCCACATCCAAAGTTTATTTATATTCAGGGACAATGATATATATCTGTCATTTTTGTGTACGTGTTACAAGCAATCGGATCTTTCCAGTGACAATTGGGAATTATGATGACACTCTGAATGTAACAATATAACAAAAATTAATTTGGGTTCATGGCTAATTAAATAATCTTTAAGCTATGACTATAAGTGCCGGCTAAGCAAAGTAAAAGGAACCCATTGGCACAAATTAAAGTAGTAGTACATCACTAGCATTATACAGTTTACACCCACTGGCTATTATCCACACAACCATAATCTCAAAAATCAAGTTACTCAAAAATATTATAGCCCAATCTTCGTCAGAAACATTGAGATAAGGTAATCAACTAAGGTCCCGTTTGTTTCTCTGTTTGGAATCTCAATCCGGATGGACAATCTGGATGGAGCATTTGGATTAAAATCCGGATAATGTTTGTTTCTCAATCTTGTCATTCAATCCAGATGCTCCATTTGGATGGAATGTTGTTTGTTTGTGAGTTTGGTTTCAGTATTTAAATTAAATTTTTAAAAAAACTAATATACATATGATTACATTAATAACTATTTTATATTTTAAATTTATTTTTACAACAAAAAATATATTTTTTTTTTGGTCTCACAACAAAATAATTATTAAACACAAAAAATATTCATGTTTTAAATTTGTTTTAAGTTTTTGGAAAGAAATTCGGTATAGCATTTTAAGTTTTTGCAAAAAAAAAAAGAAATGGAATTCTGAAATTTTGGTGAGAAAATAGAATTTTAAGGTTTTGGCGGAAAAACGAGATTTTACAGTTTGGTTGGAAAAAAGAATTTTACGATTTTTGCGGGAAAACGAAATTTTGCGGTTTTGGCGGAAAAACGGAATTTTACGGTTTTGGCGAAAAAATGGAATTTTGCGGTTTTGGCAGAAAAACGTAATTTTGGCGGGCAAACTCGTTTTTGCAGAAAAACTCGGTTTTACTGAAAAACTCATTTTCGTGTTTTTTGCAAAAAAAAAAAAAATTTTCTGTGTTTTTTGCGTTTTTTGCGGAAAAACTCAGTTTTGCGAAAAAAATTGATTCCGTATTTTTGCCGAAAAAAATATTTTCTTGTTTTTATATTTTTTTTTGCAGAAAAAATGTTGATGTGTTATTGTGGTAATTAAATATATTAATAGTTTTAAATTTTATTTCATTAAAGGATAATTTAATTTTTTGTGTGTTTTGGATGAAATTGTTCCATCCAAACTCTAGATTTCATTCAATCCAAACTGAGCAATTCAATCCGGATTGAGTTGATATTCAATCCAACTATTCAATCCGGATTGAGTTCCAAAATGGGCTTAAACAAACATCATCCAAACTTATAGTTTGGATTGAGCATCCAAACTTGGAAACAAACATGGCCTAACAAGCTACATAAACGAAGACTAAACAAAATATCGTCTGATGTAGAAGAAACATGAATAAGATTACAAACAGATAAATATCCAAATAGATGAGCTTTTTCTACAAACTCTACAGAGCTCATTTACGTTTCAGCAAACAAAATGGTCTAATAACTACTCACTCTCTTCTACTTCCACAATTTTGATCAGGTCTCGACATTAGCTCTGTTTCCGGCCAGGATAATGGAGATCTCGAGCCCGCGACTGAAGGCTTGGTTAAAGAGGAGACGAGACTGGAATGTGGAGATGAAAGGGAACCACGAAAGAAGAGCAATCGGGGCAAATATAATCATACCCATTGCAGCATCATAGATACGTCCAAACTCCCGTATCGTCTCCAGCAAGCCCAGGACCTTAATCAGCTTTTTCCAAGTGACAGCTAAAGAAAGTATCGCCCAACCGGTCGGGATGAAGCCGAGGACGCAAGCAAACATGTCTGGAATCGACAGCTTTGTTAATGCGATGGCTAAAGAGATGAGGGCGATCACTGTGAGTGAAACCACTCCCTGTAGGAAACGCAGTGCCAGCAGAATGTTGCTCGACTTCCTAGGGCTATACCAGAATAACTGAAGTAATAACATAAGATAAGCAGTTAGGTTGGAAAAGAACACACTAAATATGGGGAAGAAACTTGTGAATATATTAGTACACACCTTAAACAACAGGACAATTGCAGCCAATACAATCCAGGAGTAGCCATAGAGCTGTAAAAAACAAAAAGAAGGTTAACTTAGTCAGGAAGTCTCAATGCAAAAAAGTGTTTTTCTTTACTTTGCAGCTTTTTACATAATCAAGCAAATGGATTTCTTTTAATTATGTGATTATAACTGAATTAAACAAGGATGCAAGAAAAAAGAAAAAAGGTAGCTTTACCGCAAGAGAGGTGCTTTTGTCAGTGAGGTTGAGCTTGTACACAATGCCATATTGAAACATGAAGAATCTCAAGCTAAGAATGGTCTCCAAAATCCTTCCTCTTAATGTTTGGATATGCATCTGCGAAGAAACACAATTATTTACATAAATTAAAGTATTATGGAATATGATAAGACATTAATCAAAGGTCTAACCTGTTCTTCCTCCCACCACGACTCCCAACTGAGCTCTCCCTTTACTCCTACTCCACCTTTGTACATAAGCCAACTGACCCAGTCATCGAAATCCTCCACCGTCCTATATCAAGCATGAGACACTGAATGTCACTATCCAATTCAATTAAAAAACAAACGGCTATATGTGGCAGTCTAGATTATCAGTTGAATACGGAAAGAGAATTAAGACAAAGCACCCGGTCACGATACTTACTTTTGCCATTCGAATCCAGATGGATTAAAGATATAGGGTGCAAACAACCAGGAGATTACAAGGAACCAACTGCTGATAGTTAGCAAAACGAACGAAAGGGCACCCCCATCCGTATACCCATAGGAAATGTACACTATGAGTAGCAGAGCTACTTCAAGACTGCCCAAAGAAAGACGTTTTACATAAGTCAGTAAGACTATTCACTGAGTATCAAGAGCATGATAAATGTTATTTGACTTTAGAAACTCTTATTTCCAAGTGTTTGTAATCAAGAGCAAGCCAAACAATAATAATGTGTAACTGATTAACATATGTGCTTACGCTTTAACAAAATGGCTTCTAGAATAAAGTCTGTAATTATCAGCAAACTTGATGTGCTGAACCACGAAGCCTCTGCCAGTTGCTCGATACTGTTGATAAAATAAAGAATGATCACACATTTGGAAAATTTCACAAGAAACTAATGGAAGAATAACAATGTTTACGCCATGTCCACAAGAGTGTACCTTTGCGCCACCGTGAAGGATAGTCCGTCCAAAGTAATGAGTCCTTGTCCCGAGAGAAAATGTGAAAAAGACGGAACACAGCTGAAACTGCATCGTGATAAAGCTAAAAATTGCCTGCAATATAAAAGAACATTAAGTCTACGAAAATTCAGTTAAAGAGATGCAATCTCAAAGATATTTGTGGTCAACTTGTTGAGACAGGGACCGGAAAGAATAATTAATAGTAAAGGTAACAATTTACTCCAGATGGAAACAGAAAGACTAACCTTCAGCAACCCAAGCTCAAGGATGAAGCCCATAACCATAGGTACAGCAGTGAAGATTCCAATCTGGACCAAAAACTGTGCATTTAGAGCGGCATCCAATGCAGTGTTACCTGATAATTTGGCCACTCTTGAGATTGCACGATCAGCACCAGAAAAGGCCTGAAAAAGACAGAAATCACATATCTTAAAGGAACATGATAGGTCACTTAAAATAAAGGATACCACAGGAAAAACCTGAAAGATGTGCACAGTATAACCAAGATGCTAAAATAACGTAATAATGCCTTTTCTCAAGGATGTAAAACCCACGTAAAAAGGTCAATCAACCAGAGTTCCAAGACTGATTTGTATGTGAAAAATGTAATACGCCTTTAATATTCAAAAAGGTAGGTCATGTAGTATGATAAAGAATCATATCTACTAAAACTTAATACAGAGCAATATGCTCTAAAATAGCATGCGGTTATACTCTTAAAAACTGCAGTAAGCAAAAATTACTTACGGTTATCAACATTCAATATGTTGCAGAAATAATTTTACGACCACTCATTTCATATGTAAGAAACACTGAAGAAAAAGAAACGAAAAAAAATTCCATAACATACCAGGTACACTCTTNTCAACATTCAATATGTTGCAGAAATAATTTTACGACAACTCATTTCATATGTTAGAAACACTGAAGAAAAAGAAACGAAAAAAAATTCCATAACATACCAGGTACACTCTTCCATATAAAAAGACGTACACAGTAAGGACGGTCATCTGCATCAAAGAGGAATATTAGTACATGTGAGATAATGGGGGAAACAGACTTGCAGAACATTCCAGAAGGAAAAGTACCATTGTGCAGACATAAAATCCAACTGTTGTGAAGTAGAAGGACATCATTCTAAAGAAGTCAAATAGCTGCCCGATTCTGTAGACATCCCTACTAAGCACTTGTTCTCCATTTCCACCTGCTACTTTCCCTTCAAATAGGGCAATCTGGTTTAGTCCTACATCTCTTCCTTTACCAACCTATATGAAATAAAATACACAAATCATGTATTAAAATCAATAGAAGATCCAAGCTGAGTGAAGATCCAAGCGAAATGTCGACCTGAATATATTCATGGTGCGTGATATTTCCCTGCCTGAGTGTCGAGTTAAATCCTGTAAAATATTCCCTTTAGTTATNGAAATCAATAGAAGATCCAAGCTGAGTGAAGATCCAAGCGAAATGTCGACCTGAATATATTCATGGTGGGTGATATTTCCCTGCCTGAGTGTCGAGTTAAATCCTGTAAAATATTCCCTTTAGTTATAGATAAAAACGCTCCGCGTATAAGAATATATGTCCAAAGATATTACCATGTTAAACTAATTTCAAAATGGGAGCATTAAGAGTATTAAATAACAAAACCATTATGTACAAAGGCAATCAAGAACAAACATAATTGCAGCATTCTAGTTTATGTCAATTAATAAACTGATCTACCCAACCTACCAGCATATATATCTTCGCTGATGTTAATAACACGGGATGCTTTGCTGATACCACCGCGGGTTATATGAAATACCCTATCAAACACATCTGGATGACCGTAGTGCATTCGAACTCTGCAAGAATTTGCAAAAGTTAAAACTAAGCTGTCGCTAGAAAGTGGTAATAAATTGAATTAAAAAAAATCCAATAAACCAGAAAACGAGTGGAAAACCCCTTTAGTAAATCTACATAGAGGAACAGAATGCTAAAACATAACACAGGCTCCACGATAATCAAAATGAAAATGTAGCCACGTTGTGTGTGTTGATGTATTAAAATCTGAAGGGAGCATACTCACTTAAGCGGATATGCCAAAACACGTTGACCTAAAGTCACAAAACTGGTTTCTTGATTGGACATGAACCATGCCAATGATGAAACACTGCAATAACGATCAGACACACATGTAAGGGAGATATAATAAACATAAAATCTAATAAAATAACTGTTCAAGGATAAAACTGCGAACCTCCCAGTGAAAACATGTTCTCTAACTCCCAAAATAGTAGGAGGTCGAATTCCATGTTTACCATGAAACTCCTCGAGTAGATTTCTCATTTTAATTGCCTCCTCCAGATAGTTGTCCTGACAAACAGAATAGCAATACAACATCAGAAGAAACCATCCGGTGAGTAGCCATACTACAAAAGACCCCAACATATTGCTGCTACTTAAAATGTTCATTAGACTTTCCAGCAACTAATTCTTGTTATATGAGGAGTATAACAGTGACAATTGGCAAACTGATGATGGTCAATAGGGGACCTTACTAGACCAAGACAATCAATATCTGTCACATGCATGACATGATTAGCTTAAATGCATTTCGGCTCTCTCACTAATACCTAGCTTCTACATCACTAAGTCTTCTTACAGTCAGTATGGATATGTGCCACAAAATTACAGGGAGAAGCAGGAAAACAAAAGATGAAAAACCTGATTCATATCTATGGTCTGGATAGCTTCCCCACGTGTGAAAACAATTGCATGATTTTGATTCTCAGGCTTTCCTTCTCCAAGTTTAGGATCTCCAGGAAGTTTAATTGAATAAATTTCCTGTTGCACAAGTTTAAATTTATTATGTGCTAATTATAATTTTTCCAAATGGGATAATAAGAAGTATCAGACTACAAGAAAACTTACTTCACCATCCTATATTGGTGAATTTAAACATCCAAAATAAATTTGACAAAATAAACCACATTGCAAACTTTTAACAAAACTATCATGTACCTGATCTTTTCCATGAATGTCAGCTTTTACTAGCTTAGAATAAAATTCTTTTTTCCCTTCCTTTCCAACATCTTCTGAGTGTATGAAAGCTACTCGAAGTGCCTCGTACCTAGTTTGATAGAAATGATCGGTGTAAGAGGTTGTAAACGAGTTGATGGAATTCATAGGACACCAAATATATAGTAAGCTCATATGTCCCTATGCAGAACAAAATATTGCAAAAAAAAATTTCAAATATTTGCAAGTTTTTCATTTGTAAATACTAATGCTCAGAGTAGAAGCCTAGTCAGTCAACAAATATAGTGCAAGACATTCGAAGAAAAATCACCAAACAAATAGGACAAACTGAAATACCACTTAGCTATTCCTTCTGAGATAATAAACTTCATGACTAATAGAATGATTCCTTAGAACTTATAAGCAGAAATAAAAGATCGGAAAATATTTAACAAAGAAATTAAGTCACACCTCTGCAATAAAAGTGAGATATCAGTAGCCTCGGGTTTCTTTTGCTGTTTCTGTTGCCCATAAATTTGGCAAGAGACAACATATGTAAATTTCAAGTCTGCTTGTGCCCGAGCTTCAGGTGATAATTCAAACCCTCGTGGCATGTTTGTCAGAGTAACATCATCCACTATAACAAAAAAGAGTTTCCGTCACAGATCATGCCTTACAATTGAAGGGAATACTGCAAAATAATTCAAATACTAAGTACCTCCCAAGCCTCGCCTTTCTAAGAAACTCTGAAGCATCAAAGCCCTTCGGTAATACATCATACCTCGCACTTTATGTCCACAAAAAGACATTAAATCAGGCACTCAAGCATGAAGAACAAAAAAAAACCAAGTTTAAACTCAAACATAATGAATTTAAACGTATTTAAGAAAATTATTACGGAGAGATAATCAATATAAATCTTTTCTGACCTGTCCTTGCTAAAGTCTGTCCTCGATAAGAAACCCAAAACCTAAGCTCCAAAGCATCAATTGAACTTTCTTGAAGATCTACATCCCCTGTGGAGTCAGACCTACCAATCCTCTCCAGGAAGTTCTCCCATTCATCTAAATCCAAAAAATCTCAGGGCATAACTAAATTGATAAAGTAACGACCTTAAACACCTAGAAGTAGAAGATAACATACCAGGAAATATCTTCTGAAGATAGAAAAGAATAGATATCCCATCCTCATTCTCACTTCGCAGCTCTGAGGAACTATAGATTACCGTCTCGCTGTAGTATGGCGTGAAGACACTATTCACAGAAACATTAAAAAAACTAAGTAGTCAGTTGGAGGAAAAAAATAAGTTATATGCCACGCAAGTGCCACTGGACATACCTGAATGGTACCATTTCAGCAACGGGTTTTGCTTGGGGCATATCCATAAATAAAGAATTTGTGAAAAACTCTAATCTTCTTCTGGCTTCAAGATTTTTTGGGACATTGTTAGCAGCATCTTTCACAGTGAGAAGAAGGTGTAATCGCTTAACCTGCTCAATCTGTAATGATAAACACAAAATTATTTGCATAAGACCACAAAACCAGTATTTTGAATGAATTTCCTAGGTGTTTTCTCTATAAGAGCTTACTATTTCTGGGTCCCTAGGCCACTCTATCGTAGAAAAGAGTCTTCCTTCATTCCGGGCCCGTGCTAAAATATTCCATGTATCAAGCTGCTCCCTGATCCATACACGTGAAACCATAAGATGTTTTGCGAGGGATGGTTGTCAATACAAGTCGAGACCTGAGTGAGCAAGTCACCAAGTGAGCCTAGTAATATACCTCAGATCATGTGAAAGAAGGTCATGCGTGACCACCTCGTAAAAATCGAACATAGCTTTTGCAGCACCTTTAGCAAGACCTGGAGTCTTATCTCGTATCTGAGACATGTCATAGAGAATGTTTAACAAACCAAAGCAAACAAGATGAAACAACTAAGATTCTAACTATCTAAACTTCATCATAAAACTCAGTTAACCAAAGGTAGTGAAAGATGTCTAGTTAACACTATGAATTGTTGAAAACATAACTATATCACAGAATTCTATAAGTGGTACAATACATCCAATAAGTTTAATTTTTTTACCAATACGGCATTAATTCACATAAATTAAGCATGCAGAGAAGGCATACCAAAAGCCCAGTTAATGCAGTAAATCTGGAAACCACCAACTGAAGCTTCTTAAGATTTAAAGTTATAGCAAGGGAACCCTCTTGTATACTGTTGCTGATCTCCATAAAAATTCTTTCGACCCTATAAGAGTGAAAAAGAGACATTATTTTCATGCCAAATGTAAAATTTCAACAACACCGATCTCTGGCCAACAGAACATGACATATTGGCATTAAATAAACATTGAGAATTAAACAAACTAAAAGACTGTACCAACGTCTCCCTTCACCGTCAACCATGGAGTTCAGTATTTTCTCAACGCTGTAGTAACACTCCTGAACTGCATATGCCATGTATTCATCATCACAGATTTGTCTCCAAAGTTCTTCTTGTGTTTCTTTGCAATCCATGGCTAAATCAATGGCTACCAAAATCTGAAAAACAAAAAGAAGCCAGAATAGTTAACACAAGAGAGGAACGTCAAGCCTGAGATCCCAATTTAAACAATTGATATTATCCAACAAGCTGCACCTTACTACAGAGAAGAAACAAGGGCCACTGGACTAGTCTAAGACTTCCTGTGTTACTGGGAATAGAAAGCAAATCCATCTCCCTGAAATCAAATAGATTAAATGTATGAGTAATAGTAGTTGCACAAAATGGCAAACAAAAAAAAGAACACAAAAGCAAGCAAAAAAACATTAACCTGTTACTGATATAGTCTTCCTCTCTCAAGCTTTTAATAATCTCATTCCAAAATGGCGAAAACATTGCAGCATATGCCTTGTTCATATCCTGACCATCCTGCAAAAACAGTTGGAAAGGTATAAGAATAAATAAAGTTTTAGAATAAAGAAACGATTGAGAATCAATATATGAATTTCCACGCGAAAGGGAGAAAACAGAAAATAGTAGTCAGCGCAGTTTACAATTATTGACGAAGAGAAAAACGGGAGTAACACTTAGGGAGAAATGAAGTATAACTAGAGAATGAAATAGTAGGCAAAAAGTTTGCTTGTCTTTTCCTAAAGCTATATTCTCCTGTATAACAGTCTGGATACCAATTCAGAAATTAAAATATGTTTCATACAATCCTACGTACCCTCACATCTCATTAACTAGAAACAATTACAAGCAATAGAGTTACAATCATAAAATACAAAGGAATACCCAGTGTAGCCAAAACAGGTAGTATCATAATCTACTTTTTTCTGACCACATAGTTTGTTCTCACTAACAAGAACTCCAAAAGTACAATATAACTCTTGAATTAGATCACAGAGCCATTTTTAGATAACTAACTGCAAATTGAAGACAACAATGCAAATATAGCTCTAAAAACGCCAAGAAATAAAACAGAATTTATTACTAACCTGAGAAGCATGTTGGTCAAATGGTACTCTGAAATAAATCATTACAACAGAGATTAGGCCATGAAGGGAGCGCAACATAAAAAAAAACTTTTAATAAACAGATCATAATATATTTTGACTTTCAGTGTCAAAAGAAAAATATTAAGGAACAGATCCAAGTTATAACCTTTTCACAACAGGTGAGACAAGATTCTTGGCAAAAGCTTCTGGAAAACTCTCAAAACGCTTATGAACCATTTCAATAGAGCGTATCTAAAATAGACAAATAACTGAACCTGTTTAGTAAGGGAACCAGCAATATGCAACGAAACATATTATAATTAACAATAGACCAAATTAGTTCTTATCAGTACCTCGCCTAGACGAGCTTTTGCACCCATCACACCACCAATGATTGCAGACAAGAGTGTGTACCATATATGAATATCCATAAGATATATCTAGATATAAAGAAAAAATCTCACCATTAGTAAATTTTACACGACACAAGTCAACGACAAGGAAAATTAGACTTGAGAGAACCAGCTTAAGACCGACTGGATGACTTAGAGTACTTATATGACTTAGCTTATCTCCTAAAATGTGACCTACAAGTATAGTTCAGTTTTCGCCTCAATGACTAGTAAAAAGTTAAACATACACAATTACTGTTTAAATCATCAACTACTATTTATGCCAAAACAAACATCCACTAAAGATGTCATTTTACGTGAAGAGAAGAAAACATATGCATACAGAGTTAAGTTATAGTTACATGTATGGATATTAATCATTGTAGCATACATTTCAACGTATCAAGCAATATCATTGTCACATCCTACAAACACAATAAACAGAAAAGCCAGCACCCTACCGCTTATATATCCCAGAAAAATGAGGAACACGTCATTATAAAATTTACGAGAACTTACAGCCACAACTGGAGCCCACAAGCTAACAATGGTCAACGCATGATTGTTACCTGAGAATTTTTAATGTAGCAGATGCATATCAGTAACGTTTTCAAAGACGCCATCAGTAACAAATTAATCTGTATAATGATTGACCAAATAAAATATCCAATATTCTTCAACTGAAGTTCCACAGATCTTGTAGCCAATGAAGCAGGCTAATATCCAATATTCTTCAATTTAAGTTCCACAGATCTTGTAGGCAATGAAGCAGGCTAACATGGCTATTTCACCAGGTTATAGAGTTATTTGTTTTCTAGCTCTCACACTATAGCTATCTTAAGCCAATTAACAAGCGGCCAATTAATTTGATTTGAGCATCTACTCATAGAGACACTTACTTTTTGAGACAATATCATGCCACGAGTATTGAAATGAAGGAAGATCAATGATAGTGTTGGTGGGTTTAACAAGTGGTCTGATCTGCAATATGAAATAGAACAGTCAAACAAATATCATATATGGACTTGGTAAATATCATACATGGACAGTAGAAACATTCTTGCCTGGAGAAAGTATGCAAATGTGAACTTGGAGGCCAGGACTATCAACCAAAACGCCACATACCTGGATAGTTAAGGAAAAAGTACAATTTAGTGTATTTCAACTAGCCAAAAAACGCAAGAAGAGTAATAATAATATAAACAAAGAACTTTTTGTTATCTATAAAGTTTGACGGTGCAGGTAGAAAAACCTGCAATAATCGCTTAAATTCTCAAAGAGGCCACGCCCAACGAAGTATCTTTCCTGGAAGAAAGAAGAAGTATTACGAATTGGCTTCATAAGGTAATTTTTCTATTATTTAAAACCTTGATAGATGACTACCTGATATATCCACTTAAAAAACTGGAAGAAAGATTGATCCGACATTTCTGACAGAGCATGGCATGCTGGAAGTTTGACTATAAGTGCAAAGATGAAGCGAATAGCAGCATAACAACCCAACACAAGAACATATAAGCGGAAGTAAAACTCATTTTGGTTTCGATCATTTCCTTCCTGCAGAACCCTCCTGTGATAGTTGTTTCACAAAAGGTTAGCTCTTCTGCAGACAAATTTTATCAAGAAGAAATAGCAGCGAGAAATTGGATACGTACACATAAACATATACCACAAATACGGAGCTCAAGCCCCACCACAAGAACCTGATAACCAGCCTGGATATAGCCATGCCTCTTGCCATGCTGTAGGCGCCGGACGTAAGTACGACATCAAGAAGACCTGCAAAAATGACAAACATGTGATGCTCAACAACAAGGTACATGCACAACTTTACACTCTGACTCCGAAATCTCTATATGGATGTCCAACAGAGTTAGTCACAAGTTTTTACATTCAAAGAAGTTCATAACAGCATAAGTAGGTCCAGCACTCAGTAAGATCTTGAAAGTATCCTTATCGAGTTGCTCTTTCTTGAAGGCTATAATCGTCAAAGCCTGTACAGGTAAGTAGAACAATGATAATGGGAAAAAGTATCCAATTTGAGCAGGAAAATGTTCACAATATCACACTGACCTGGAACATTATAACCATGAAGATCCAAAGTCTATGGAAACTTCGGAAAAGGTGAAGGTATGTCCGATGCTCAACAAAGCTGCTTTTACCAGTCTTAACATTGAAATTGCCGGAAAATGGATAAGTCAAAGACGTTGCAAAGACATGAATATATGACAAAAGATAGAAGCAGAAGCGTAGACATTTTTGCAGTGCTTTACAGCAATCTTCTTTCGAGGAGTCGATATTATTGGATAATCAAAATGGTTCGACATAAAATGTCATTGGAGCAATTTCCCCATGTACGCGTAGGAGAGAGAAAAAACTTTTAAAATATATTAAATAAGCACTTTCAACTGAAAAAGACCCATTGGGCACAATTATACCCATACATGTAAGTGCTACTACGGATAACCCACATAGATGAAAAACACAAGACAAGGGATAGTGCCTGAAGCAAAACTCAAAAAAATTCAAACCAGGGCAAACTAAGTGATCACAGATGACTGTTCAGATCATTAATAAGCCAAACATTAATTCCTGGAATATTATCTGCATGAACATGACTTACCCTTTTTCGCCCTTTGGGCTTGCTTAAGAATTTTGCCTCTGTTTTCATAGGCCAGCTTAACTCGAAGCAAGCAGGTGTCCTACACATAACACACAGTTAATGAAGACCTCTTGAAAAGACTACTTACTTGCAAAGGTTATAGCTTTAATAAAATACAAACCAAAAGTATTCATTGAAGTCATCGTAATTCCTCCATTTAGAATGTGCAGCTTTCCCATTATTGTTTCGAACAGTTTCCTACACGAGTATCCATTTCAAAACTAAGTTAAAAGACCCAACCATATATAACAAAAACATTCATGAAACAATCAATATTAACTTAGTCCAGAGATAGCATGCTACAAAAAAAATCGGAGTAGGATGTATATTAGAACCAGAACAATTTAGATACTATGGCACGAAACTGAATGGAAGATCTTTAGACTGTTCGGAAAGTTGGACACCAGAAGTTAGTGAGCTCTGAAAACCACATATATTACGACACCATATATATTACGACGTTTCCCATTCGACAGCTACTATTTTATGTTGGTTATTCCAGCTAAAAGATCTCTTAGGTAAGAAAAAAAAAAGCACAGGATAATTACATTATAAGTGTCAATGCCTAGCACATAGGCATGTTTCACAGAAGGTAATATGGGCGGTGTACACAGAAAACCATAACAAGGGTTTAGAAAGTAAAATAATCTACATTATATTTCCAAAATCTCTGGTAAAGTGAAAGAAAACACTTTCAAACTGTTATTTTTGTCTAGCAGTCGAAATATGTATTAGCATGCCATAATTGGAGAAGAAATACCAACAATTAATTGTCAATTGGAAAGCAAATTTAAGAATAAAATTTAGAAGCAGAGAGAAAAGTGGTAATAGCACAGACTCACCGCTGACATTGCTTCATAGATAGGACAGATAATTCGCTCAAGAAATGATACAGAACCAGTCTCAGTTAAGCAACTGTCAGCACGGACAGCTTCTCCATGATCCAGTTTTGCATCCAATTCTTTTGCCATCTAACAAACAAAAGCAATTGCGAGTGAAAAGAGCTATCTTTTTAACTCACATTGGGTTCATAATTTGAGCTATCACTAAACCCTTCCTTTTTCATCATTACAGATTGAAAAGTCCGTCGCTAGTAATTTAACATAAATTAAGAGCCAAGATGCAAGATGCAAGGGCGAGCAGATACTACAACAATGCATACAAGTCGTTTCTTGGCTTGGTTTCATATACAGGAAGAAACAAATATAAACAGCAGAACGCTGAAAAAAATGTAAACCTTAACATTTAGTTTTTTTATTTTTCTCAGCAAAGAAAACCAAAAAGTCATTTACAAACTTAAAATCAAACAATGAGTATACTGATATCGGAAAGTTGGTGTATAATCAACGACAAGATGGTATCTTACTTGGTGAAAGATATAGCAGATACACTCTGGAAGGAAACGGACATTAGCAGCTTCACCCCAGATTAGAAAGTACAAAGAAACAAGAAATAGCTTCCTGTCCCTGCCAATGGCTTCTAACCTGATAAAAAGATTCAAAATTAATGCATTCATATTAATTAAGTCAGCATGCCACATCAGAGCTTTAAAAAAATTACTTGTTGTACACAACGCGTTTCCTCAAGTATTTGCACCACTTGATGTAGTTCTCCAAAACCTTCAAGAAAACCTCATTGACTGCTTTCTCATCAATTTTCTACACAAAAAGTAAAAAAGTAGCGTTTTGGGATGAAAATCTTGTAACAATAGGGAAATTGTGACTGGTGCTCAGTAAAGGGGTATACCACACCAAAATATTACCGTAAAATTAAAAAGGAAGTACTCACTGGGTCATTCTGGCCAGGTATACTAAGCTGAGATTGTGCATTCGAAAGTGTGAGAACCAGATGCTCCCGTTGGTTCCTTACATTATCTCTCTGAGACAATACTCAAAAGGTGTGAGCAACGAGAATAATCAACAATAAGGGAAGATATTGATCCAATGATTANGCTAAGCTGAGATTGTGCATTCGAAAGTGTGAGAACCAGATGCTCCCGTTGGTTCCTTACATTATCTCTCTGAGACAATACTCAAGCCAAAAAAGGTGTGAGCAACGAGAATAATCAACAATAAGGGAAGATATTGATCCAATGATTACTAGGTACCTGAAACCCAAAGATGTATTCCAACAAATCAAACATATCTAAATCACGTTGTCCAGAAATCTCAAAATCTTCAGGAAGCTTAGGGAAATGTTCAGCATATTTGATTGCCTGTACAGCACCACGCACCTAGATAGAGAAAATTGAGCCCTTCCCCAATGAGAAAACTTGAGAAACTAATCAAAACTAATTAAATATGAAACAAATGTAACTTCTCATTCCTTGCTTGACTTACTTCTGGGAAAACCCCAATTGCATTGGTCATGGACTGCGCTTCTAGAGGGACAATGTTGTAAGGAGCTAGTTCCGCAGACAAAGTAGCATCAGCTTTTTTAATTTGCCCAAGCTGAAATTAGAAACAAAAAAAATATCAATCAGCTCATCCTAGTTAAGTCTATAACATGAAACAATCAGTGATTGTTTAAATGATCTTAATAAACTGTTATAATCTATTCATTCAAATGCAATTTCGCCATGTTCTTCAATCCTTAGAATTATTTGCATATACGTTATGAATGCTTGGCATCACCGAAACAGGAAGCGAGAAGCATGTTATTTATTTTTTTAACCACGACACACAACAGGTAAGATACCTCCTCCCTGATAGATCTTCCAACACCACCTGGATCTGCATCTCTGCTTAGGGCCTCTAATACCTCACTTAAGGCCCTTAATGTGGCGAAGACCTTCCTCATCTGCAAGATTCTGTGAAAAGAGGGAAAAACACAAATTGGTTAAACAGAGAAAAAAAATAAGAAAACAGTGCATATCAGAAATCATCTCCACTACATAGAATATCATCCATATACGTCAACAGGCTCTTATAAGGACACACATACCAAACAAACCAATATACACCCAGAAAAACCACTCCCAATGCATGCTTCAGAATTACAATATTTCGGCCATTTTATAGGTATAGAACTCAAACACATTCTAAAAATAAGAAGATCACAAGGATTAGAGATTCACATACTCCCCCACATTTGAAGAAAAATTTGTTCCTGATTCCCTCCATTTCTGCTCTTCCCTTTGGATATCGTCCACTCTGTGCCGTTTCTTATAAAGTTGGTAAAACCGCCACAGGCGTTCAATATCAAGATTGCGGTCTATTGGAGCACCATCTCTCTTCACAAGTTTTTGCTGCAAAAATAAATAAACCTCTTCGGTTCAGCCTGAGTAAACTTACGATTTGAACAAAAGATTAAAAAGCAAACCAAGAAAGCAAGATTGTGTGCATAAATTTCCCATCAAAAGGTAAGCAGATGCCACAGTTAGAACTGCAGACTGAAAAAATTATAACTACAAACGTAGCTTAAGGATGCATTTAACCAGCTATGTGCATGTAATCAAACCCAATAAACAGATGTAGCATCGTGAGACAGCTGTATACTTTTATCTATCTTCAGCAAGACGGATTGACATAATATACCAACATGTGCCAATCAAGATAATGAAAAATACCTTAATCACTGACATCAAACCAGTCTTGAACTGAAGAACACCTCTTCCATCACTGTTAGGATCCAAATTCTGCGCCATAGAGTAGGCTTGCTCACACACTACATCAGACCAAAACAAAGTCAAGAGAAAAGAGCAAACAATACAACGTGGAATGCCATCAAGTTAGCTAATAGTGCTTTCTTTCATGTGCATACTGAAAAATGAATCCTTTAGTCTGCTCACTGCGAGAACATACGAATCACTAAAACAAGCCAAGGTTTGACAATTAAACAGAGGTACACATTCCACTAGATAGTACTGGAACAAAGAACATTTCTACGATTACTTCTCTTACTACACCAAAAACTGGATAAACTTACGGATTCTGGCGACATTTGGATCCTCAGACTGAATCTCATCAGCAGCTTGTAAGATAGCATCGATATTTGTAGCTCGACCAAGTGAAGGCGGAACTGCACCAGCTAGTCCGCTATTAACTCGCTCATGGCCTTGTCCCGAACTCCTCAACTGCTCCCTTCTCAGAGTCGCTCGAACCAGCCTATCCCAATTACTTGAAACCCTAGCCATATTTCAAACTCTTGGATTTCAAAATCTCCCAAAATCAAGCTCTTGCCCTAGCCAGCATAGCATAAGCAAAGAGACGACGAAGAACGCGAGAAAACTTCGAGCTGAAGGATTCGAACGCGGATGTGACGTTGCTGTGTCGGATCTAATGGCCGATTTTTGAATCGACGTTTAATAGAATGATTCCTTCGTAAGGTGGTTTTTCTTAAAAGAAAACTAAAAAATGGAAAAAGTGGATTTGACAAAAGAGAAAAAGTGAAGCGTAGAGTTATAATGAATTTTACAATATTACCCCTTCATTTCGAGACGTTCCAACTATGGGACGAGGTTGAGACTCGAACAATATAACCGTCGGAGTCAATACACGGGGATTGACTTTTAAACGTCATCGTTTTCTCTTTGTGAAACCGCGTTACGCTCTGCTTTCGTTATAATTTCTAGATTTGACCGTTGCGGGGAAATCGCAGAATCAGACCCAATTATTAAAAATACTGGCCCAAGCCCTCGTTTTTGTGATCAATGAAATTTGATAAACATAAAAAAA